>JAUTCZ010048791.1:0-11452 GCA_032273805.1 Melanodrymia brightae | reverse complement strand
GCGTGCCGATATTAAACTAGTTAGATATCGATTAAGTGTTATGACATTAGCTATATCTTACACTGGAGTGTAATAAATCGAAATACCAAATGAGTTTATGACATGGATATATTTAAATGAAGAATCAACATCAGTTTTGACCATCAGTCAGTCAGTTAGGCTAATCAATAGAAAACTTTGAAACATACATCCGTTGAAATTCACTGCAGCAATCAGTAAGGCTGCTACCAAAGCTACTGTGCACAACATTGATTTGTGACATCATTTTGTTGATATACTCCCCAGCCGACTGTTGACAATCAACTCAAGTGTTCTCAATCTTGCCATTCGATATATAACTTGGTTTATTACAGTATTTTCATTAAAATGTCCGTTACAAAATACGTTTACGATGGCATGACAACAATCAACTGCCGTTGCAGGATTGTGTGAGTTCTAAAGGCTGAAGATGTAGGTTTGATGACAGTTGAAATGGAAGTGTAATTAACAGCATATAGCTAAGAACCTGTCAACAATTATACAATGCTGAGTAGATAGCATTATGAGATGCAATGTGTTTGAATTAAATATACAATCATGGCTGGACTATTGATCTTACAAAAGTACATTCATTAGGGATCGTGCATAATCCGACAATCTGAACTAATTTAGGATTATGTTGGAGCTGAGCCCCTCTCCTTCTAATCATAACATAAAACATTGATTAACTGTGGACCAATGATTTGCTATTCCTATTTGATAAGTAGCACTTTCCCCACATACAGGGCTGTATATACCATAGCCTTTGTTAAACCAGTTGTGGACACTGATCATAGTAAGTGAAAGTACCCCTATCCATTGAGCTTTATGGAGCACCAATTCTGTGTTAATCTCATATGCCACGATTTGAGATTCAAACCCAGTGTCTACAATCTTAAGCTTGATACGTTAACCAATGTGCTATGGAAGCCAGTGATCGGATAGTCAAACACATTGACATTTATACATGGTCCCTAAAGCTTCTTTCTTTGTAAAATTAACTTTCTTCCTGTAAACGTCCCTTTAGATCATACTTATAACATGTCTATGTATGTATTGGAGCAGCAAGATTGTAAACGAGTTTGCTTTACATCTAATGTGAGGATGTTTGCACCTTACTCAAGTGCTGTACTTGTGTGCTGATGGTTATGTCATACATTAAGTGACTTCATTCAAGTGACCATTAAGTCTGACCTTTCTAGGTGGTTAGAAAACATCACACACAACATAGCTCTTGATCTTCCAGCAGATATAATCATCAAGTTTTTAAAAAATAAACTTCCTTCCTGCTGTGTGCAATACACTTTAAAAATATTAGCTGAAGTTATGTTTTTTTCCCATGCTGATAATTGGGAAAAGAGATGTTTTAAAGGTTTAATTTTCTATGTAGATAGCAATTAACAAGTAAATGTAGTTAAGAAAATGCAGACATTAAAAAAAACAATTTTACATGTAAAAAAAACAAATAGACTATGCCAAAATAATTTTCGTAACTGATGCACGAATGAAACAATAATCTGAGGCGTTACTGAGGGGTTATTCCCAAAATATTGGAGACCACCTATTGATATTCAAATTATAATTGGTACAGGGAATTTAAAAAGTAAAATTGCATGAAACTAATAAGTTCCATCAACCAAACACATTTTTTTTTACATTCAACCCTGTAGTTATAATTACAGCCAACAGTCACACATGCTCCTGCTGAAATAAACGCTTTGTTAATACAATAGAAATACTCGAATTACCTTGTGATGATTGTATATTGTTGTTGTTGTTATTCTGCTGGTTCAAGTGAGATCTGACTTTGTCGTTGGAGGTAGAGTTTGCTCCGTGGATGGTGCGGCTGCGGGAAGTGGTGTTTGCGTTAGCAGTGTCCTTCGAGGTAGGTGTGTTGCTTATAGTCGAGTGTTTGCTGCTCTGCTTGAATGGTGATGGAAGTCTGCAAGATGACACAGTCAGTAAAAACACAATAAGCACAACAGTCAACATCAGTTCGAACTAAAAGATTTAGGGTCAAAATAAAAAATATAAATTTTAAATGTACTCATTCATAAATTCCCATAAAATGACAATAATGTTTTTCAATAATCTCAATTACCATGAATGAACATTATATCAGAGCTAAAATGTGTTAAATGAGTTACATGTAGGTCACCGACTGGGCACGGAACATTTCTGCTCTGTTGCAGTTGAAAACACATTCTGTTGCACTTGCAGACAAAAGAACAATTCAAACTTTTGAAATCTTGCAATAAACTCTGAACATCCATATCTTTGGCGAGGTATTCGTACAGGTAACAAGCAATTTTACGTAACATAATGACATTTTGACATCATTGATAATATATGATATGTTGAACTAAGATGATTGAAGAGAATAGGTAGGCGGCTGCTTACTAGAGGTAACTTCTCAATAGAGGTGGCTGTTCAATAGAAGTGTCCGCTCAAACAGGTTTCATTGTACTCACATATCGTACTCATGCTGGATTAACCAGGAATAATTGATGCCAATCATTCAGGCAATAATCCATAAAACTACAGCTAATCCATCGCAATGATCCTAACTCTGTCATGACTAAATACAATATATTGCCATTCTAAAAACTCAATAGAAATCCCATACGATGTAGCACATTAATACTGCATCCGCATTGATCAGTCAAATCCATTCAGAATAACTATATGCATTTTCACAACTAGCTGACAATTCGTATTGTACACTCAATGTAATGGAACACATCTTCACAAAGAGATCTATATACCGGTGATGAAAGGTAGCTAACTGCAGGCAGACTCCTAGGGGAGGACCCAGTACATTACATTAAATATGTTATTATTCCTCCTATTAACCCACTCTAATGAAAGTGATGGGCACTGCCTACTGTGAACATCTCATTATCATCTGTGTCTTATAAATACCAGGTAAATCCTCAACACAAAACTTCTAAGATGTTGTGACATTTGTATGCTTTTTTCTCCCAAAAAGTCATTAGGTTATGAGGTACCCATGGTGTACACATGATGGCCTAAAAGTTCTATGGTCAACTAGACCATTACATGCAGCTACCATGATGGCTGGCTTGGTTACCAATTACATATAGGCTATTAGATCATTTAGATACAAACTGCATCTTCATAGTTGATAACAGGCTGTGCCCAGTGGGGGTGGGGGGAGGATGGTAAAGAAGATAATTAGAAACCAGAATGCCATATCAGAAGCTATATTATGTGTAGATTGTTGTTGCCAAAAAAAACCACAACTAATTTTCTTTTTTGAAAGGTCTGATGCCATTTCACTGTGAACTTCATGACCTGTTTCTGATTATCGACTAAAGTGTGTCAAATGTTTCCATAAAATAATAATTGGATTTATTCCAGTATTTTCTTAAAACTTGCCATACCAATGCTGTAGTAAAATTAGTTTGCAACAGAAATCAGGTGCCATAAAAAAAAAATTCAAATTTAAAGTGCTTTTAATGAATGTCATGTAACACTGGTTAGAATGGGAAAAAAAAGATTGGTTCTACTGCGGAGTATTGAACCTTCAATCTCATGCAGAGTGATTCACTATAAGGTAAAGGGTTTCAGCTGCTCAAGACAGACTGAATTCACCTACAATCTCACAAATACTTCCTGCACAAACCTGTTGACAAATCACTATAAACGGTACACTGTAAATGATCTAGGGATAAAAATGACAACTAAAATAAAAACAGATTGTTTCCGGACTTTAATAACACCATGTTGGGCTTGCTTTCCTGTGACGATAAAATATACTCTTGTGAAAATATAATCTAAATGACCATCAAGTGGCAAGTCTGTTTCTCATTTTCAAAACAAAACAACCGATGATTATGCACACACATGGTGCACACACACTAAGCTATTAGAGATTAACACTTGTTTGCTGTTCTACTTTAAGATGGATTAAAGGGAATCTGTGATAATTTTGGTGCAGAAAGCATGATCACGTGACAATGAACTGAAGTGATTTGTACACAACTTAACTTTATGTTAACACAAAAGAAAACACTGTCTTTGTTTATCTAGATAATTGCATACATTTATTATATGAGCTCCTCTACATCCATTTTTTTCTATAATTGTTCCCGACAAAGACATAAAAATATAATCGTGTTGCTGAATGCTAAAATTGTAAGAATCTTAAAAACAATCCTGGGGCAAAGCATGCAATATAGAGAGAAACTATTAACGTGCCCATATCTACTAAAGGTTCAGCCACGTCCATCCTGGGCACAAGTATTTTTTTTTGAAGGGGTACATTTGATTTGGAATAAATTTTGTAAGTTCTAAGTATGTTAGTAATAATGTAAACCAAAATATGTGGGTGGGAGTGGAGGGGCTGAGCCTGCAATACATTAATCATGTTTTCAAATATTTTATTTACCAGTTGTCCTGTGACTAGTTTTAACACTTGACATCACATTACCTTAAATCAGTTCATTCAAGACCTGCTAGTAATCAATCCAAGCAGTTAGTCATAGTGTATCCAATCCATATACAGCATTATCCTGATATTACATTTGCGCACATAAAATTGATTCCTCAAATATCATAATCATTATTACTGTAGATCACACACATACAGCACACAATCCTTATTGTCTGCATTATTACAAATTCAATCCATACATTGGAAATAACTCATTGTAGAACAGATCTTTAATAATCCTGAATATTTAATACTCCTGAACATTGTGTCAAAGAATCAATAGCACATACAAAAATGAAAGCACATACAAAAATGAAAGCACAATTTTCAACAGATGTCTAAAAATCCTGAATATTTAATACTCCTGAACATTCAATCAAAGAATCAATATAACATACAAAAAAAGAAAGCACAATTTTCATTCAAACTGTTTGCATGTATACAGGCAAAGTTTCACACTGCCGATATGAACAGTGTGATGAATCATCCTGAAATTGTCTACAAGATTCACATCATTCTAGATCCATACTTGCTGCTTACGTACTACGCCAACCACACGGAGAGAGAAAGAGAGATAGAGAGAGATAGAGAGAGAGAGAGAGAGAGAGAGGGCTAGGTGATTGGAGAAACTTCACTCAATCTTGTGTACTGCAGCTTGCTACCTACTATAGTATCACTTGGACATTCAGCTAGACTCAACAGGTTTCTCATCCATGCAGATATGGACAGAGACAATTAAGTTTAGCTCCCAAAGGCAAACAATTTGTCACTACCACCAATCAATATACCAAAGACAACCAAGCAATTTTAGTTTTTATCAAGAATTTACTTTAGAAAATTAATGGATCTAAAAAAGAATCACGTTTGCGAGGAATGGATTCTGTTTCACTCGGTCCAGTAGGTTCAAATCCAACTTATGCACATTAGTATTTTTACATTTATATGTTCTGGGTTGGTGTTCCTGCTAGTGGATTTACATGTAAGTCACTTAATGCACCACAAGCTCAGTAATAATTGAAAAATTGCTGATAATACTATGTACTAATTACGTATTAAATATGAACTGAGTGCTTGGCAGTACACATCATAAAAACGGTTAAATTGGTGTTGCGACTTTCAAGTTCCATGCAAACCAATGCAGTAGTATCTAATCCTAGTTGTACACATACATGTTTTTTTATTTACACATTTAAGTATCTAAAAAAGACTTGGAAGAGAAAAAACTTCTATTTTGTTAAGAATTTGCATAAAAAATTAAATGGTTTTAAAATGTCTCTAGTGTGGGAAAAAAGCCTTCTAATTTTAGATGCTGAAACATACAACACTACCACCTTGAAGGAATCTAGAACATTTTGACATCTACCTACATAAGAAACCTTTTCCATACATAAACCTCATAATCCAGTACAAAATTAATCAGGGACATCGCTTTAAAACTAAAATGTTATTTCTAATTATATTATTTAATTAATGGGTCAATTCTAAATGCAACTACTGTATGGAAGAATGAATGAGAGTAAATTAAGTACAAGTAACACATTCTTTATTTATGTTGGCTGTATGCAACAAAACAGCATGCACGCCTACTCGTAAAACGCTGATTAGATATGGCAGCGCTGATTGCAACTATAATGTCTTACAGCATTTAAGCTAAGCATCTAATCTTTTAATGTACCGTACATTTTCTCAGCTACTGTGTTTGTGTTTTCTACAGTTAAGCGTTTTTTTTATCTCATAAATGCATAGAATTCACACAAACTTTTAGTCTTAATCCTAAATCATTGCTTGGATAAAGCCTTGGGTATAATAATGTTATTTATTTTATCTCTAATGACAAATACGAAATCCAAATTTTTATACATTTTTCATACATTTTCTTTGGAGCTTATAGATGCATTTTCTCATTATTTAATGACAAATAGAATGAGCTTTGTGCAGGAACAAACGGATTGCAGATGCCAATACCCAATGGAAGACTCGTCCATTTGATACAATTATTCTACATTATCTCCTTTCCCAAAATATTCACAAATTCAAATTGGATTTGTTTGACAAACATGTTTGCTTGCACATTTTTCCCTAGTTGTTTGGTGTGATGACTCACATAAGAAAAATAACAGTTTTGTTTATTCAAAGCTTGCCTCAAGTCAATTTAATTACGTTAATTAAATTATAAAAACTATTGGTTGAAGATAATAGCAAATTTGTGTTGTGATCAAGGTATTGAGAAATATCTATAGAAATAACTATTTCATGTGCATTTAAAAGTTTGCTAATAAATATTGGAAATGAATTAATGAAATATAAAAAATCTGTAACATAATTCTGCACTAAATGTATATCTAGCATTTATCAAAACAAAATATAGTGGTTTAATGAAGAATTGTTTTGTTTATGTTGAGATATTAAACGATATTTTTGATAATAATAATAAAGATTGCTTTATGTTAGTTAATTGGTCTTTAACAAACTTATTTTTTTAAAGGTTTATTTATATTTATAGCAATGGTGTATATCTGCAACATATCCATAAACTTAAATAAAATAAGTATATTATTTTAGAACACAAAACTATTAAATATATATTTTATTCTATAAAACAAATATATGATCAAATATTAAATTATTTATGTTTCTAATTCTGCAAAACCCATCAAACTACGCCATAGATAATAACTGGGAGTATAAATAAAGAAGTGAAATCAAAGTGCACATACATAACCGAAATAAATGGTTAATCTGCACCATGCTTGCACTGTGGGACTCCCTCATGGCAGATGTTGGCTAGTTCACAAAACACTGCAGTACACACCATGTGGTCAATAGATATTTCCAAACAGCCCTCTGCATTTACACCAGCCCGTAATAATGCAGTAATCAAGCTAACACGGGCTTGCAAGTATCTGTCTCAAATGCCTTCTCCAAGCATCATCATGTGTGAATCATCCCACAATGTTGTTATACTGTCAAAAACAAGACCTTCACCTACAGACCAACTTCCGGGACCTAGAGTCTGTATCCACGGCAACAAATTTAAATAAAATTCACTGATTAGTTTAATTACTGAGCCATATGAAGCGTAACATGTTTTTGCTTGTGCCAATGCGTTAACTGGCTGGGGAAAATGCCCCAGGAGTCTGATGTTGTTCCCACAATGAAACGCATGCCGTTATATTGATTTCCTTCATCTCCATGATGAGAACTCATAAAAAATCGTAAATTGCTAACAAAAAGACTTGTGTCCCATTTGCTTGGTTATTTGTATGAGGGTCTTTCAATGTTTCAATCCATGGGTAAGAATTGCATTTCGGTTACATATGATATGTGATGAGCCATAACATTTATTAAACTGAGCAACTACGGAGCAAAGGGAATCTATTTCGGGAATGATGTACACATAACACACATCTATCTACATGATGTGTCAGAACTGAGCAAATCAATATCAATGAAATTGCTTATTTAATCAGTATAATTCTGTGTCATATTTTATTGGCAACAGACATTTTTAAACCTCCATAACTAGCCATTAAGCTGGACTGCAGACAAGATGTAGTGGTGAAACCACCGGGCTCAAGACTGGTAGGAACTGGGTTGAAATTTTGCTCGATATGATGAGATGTTTAATCGCAGTACCGACTCCAACACGCAAGTATTAATGGGTACACCACTTACACCAGAAAGTGTCTCGCTACTGGTTAACAAAGGCCATGGTATATGCTGTTCTGTCTGTGCAAGAGTAAATATAAAAGATCCCTACTAATAAGCAGCAGTACTAACACCAACGTTTTCCTGGTTGGGCAGTCGAGGCAGCATGTCAAGGACACACATGATTGAATCTCAATTGGACATATACATGTAAATAAGGTAACTTACTAAAAAATTGCAATAAAACAAACTGCAGGGTGGATGGACCTTTATCCTCTGTGTTGGCATGGATGAAAATCTAGGATTTCTTTTATTATTGTCATGTTCAAAGTATGATCAATATTTTGTTCAACTATCCTGAACCCAAAACTCTAGAGCATGTACTGCAAAGATGTCGAACTTATGACAGTATCAGAGAAAACATCTGGCCACAACCCAGAACAATCGGAGAAACGATTGAATTCAAGGAGTATTAAGAAACTGAACGCAGAAGAAGAAGAAGTTCAACTATCATCCATAAATACCGGTCTACTACATGTATTGCATGCCAGTGTTATTGTACATGTAAATATTTTCCTCAACTGTCGTCAATAAGGACGATAATATGTCTTGTCTTGTCCGATTGCTCAGAAATAGCCTAATATGTATTCCTCTCTGTTGTGTCTGTTCAGAAGTCATACACACTAAATATACATGTATGGCAATTACTGGCTGATGGGGTTTACAATTTCATAATTGATACTTTACTTCCTGCTACATGGTAATACTGAATATTAATATGGATGCAGATGGAAGTGGATTAATGGAAGGATAGATGATGAATGCACGTAGGTGGGCCGATTGTTGGCATGGATAGTAAAGTTAGTTTGTTGAACTACACCACGGGAACATATTGATTAATAATCAGCGGCTATTGGAAGGCAAACATGGTTATATTGACACATGGTCTCTGAAGCAACCCACTGTCACCACATAGGCTACCAAATAACAGCAAGGGGTCTTTTACATGCACTTTCCAACAGACAGGATGGAAAACACCACAGTCTTTAATGTACCATCCGTGGATCACTGGTTAGAACAAGAAATAACCCAATAGGTCCACTAGTAAGGATCGATCCTTTGACCTCTCGAACCTCTGGGATGGATAGATTAAACTAATATGGCAGTGCTGACATCTGGTGTGACAGGATATGCTCACCTTTCGCGAACGCCTGGTATCATTACTAATTTGGCAATGATCAAAGCAGTGATTCATGATTAAATACCTTCTCTACATTTATCACAATATCCCTTTGACTCTGCCTTAGTCAGAGATACGTTGGTGTTTTTTTTCGTTTTTATTGATATTGGTCTCACCTAGATAGCATTTCACCTCCATTAACCTGAGGGTTGGTTGGTCCTCCAGTTGGTGACTGACTGTCCTCTGTGGAAGGGTTTGTAACTAGGCTAGTTTGAGGAGAATCCTTTGGCTGGTCTGGGGGCACCCGCTGTGACTGCTGATTGGATTTTTGCTGTTGTTTGAACCGTGAAAGACTGAAGAACAGGCCAAGAATTGCTTTCAAGTTGCCGTCTTTTATATCTGAAAAAAACACACAAGAATACCATATTTATATTTCTTATTTCTACCATGTGATTGTTTTATTTGATGGTAAAGGGATTGTTGTATTTGATAAAACAAAAAGTGTACATAATATCATTACATTAAGGGCTGGCAATTGTTGAACCTTTCGATTAAGCTCCATTAAAAGGAATAAATTACACACAAAATGCCAATTTATATTATGTTTAAAACTTCCTTTTTACAAAAATAATATTGTAGAAAATTATATAATATATATTAAAGCACTTTGAACTAACCTCATGAACAATCGTTGCTTTATTTGCATTATCAACTTTGCCATTATCAAATCACATCCATAGAAAGTTCAACATCAATAACTAATAACATGTCGAATCTTGTCAAACTACTTTTATTGTACATTATGTTCATCATGCAACATAATTTCATGTCAAGATTAACCATGCGCATAAATACACAGCACATCAATACACAGGAAGTTATGTACAAGTTTATAGATTTCCATAGATATATAGATCAATAAATAAATAAGCATGACACGGTTGCCAGCAGGGCTGTATTACATCATGTTGGTAAGTAGTTTGTCAATAAACAAGAGAAATCATCAGAAGAATGCACCGGAAGTGACCACCAAGCCTCCTGAACGATAAAGATAATTATTTGTCTGGAAATAGGACTTGTTTCATAAGTAGCAAGACGTAATGTTTCCTCTTCTGTAGTCATGCAATACATCAAAGAATAAACATTGCAGTTATTTAGATCTCATCAGCGCCAGCCCTTCTTACTGGCAGGACGTGGGGTGGGGGGGGGGGAGGGGGGTGGGGGTGGGAGGGGTGCTTGCCTCAACCAATAATTACTGACTCGACTGTGTACATCTCCCCCTCCAATATTTAACATACTGCCCTAGTACTGTTTATTGAAAGTGTCTGCCTTGCATGCAAGACATAATGATATCACTCCCATTCAGTCGACTTTACTCTGTCCAATCATCCTTGTCCATCTTCCCTCCAGTATTTACTGGTACTGTTGTCCTGGACAGGAAATCGAGGCAGCTGGACGGCGTGACCATGACAGACGTGCTTGAACATTAATTGGATATAAGCACATTAATATGTTCTAACTAACTAACTAACTAACTAACTAACAGGTACTGTTTATTGAAAGTGTCTGCCTTGCATGCAAGACACAATGAGATCATTCCCATTCAGTGAACTTTACTCTGTCTGGGTTACTAGTCTTCAATCCCTTAACACTAATATACAATAACAGACTATAATAGACAAGTATTAAAAAGTGTCTTACCTTTTGCACTCAATCCATCCACATTAACACCAAGATTAGATAGGAACGACAAGCATGTGTTGATATTTTCAACCTGAAAATAGACAATATAGAAAAATCATTAAAAAACAATATAATTTAAAAAGTTGAAATAAACCGGAATGCAGCTCAGTGCCAGAACACCTGTTTAAAAAAGAAAATGCTGTTGAAGCCAGTGCTCCATGAATAGTATACCAAAATATGTAGTATGTAGTCTTGCTGTCTACATGTATAACACTGCACAATCAGTTACCTTATGTAGTTTTAGATGAACCAATATTATATACATATACATAAAGTATCCTCAGATGTGTGTAAAAGATATCAAACTGTTAGGGCCGATTTCATATCTCTAGGTTTCGTAGCACTGGATTATGTCAAAACCTAGGTTTAACACTGGTTTACAAAAAATGCTGAAAAACTAGACATAG
>JAUTCZ010048780.1:0-11456 GCA_032273805.1 Melanodrymia brightae | reverse complement strand
TCTGTGGGAAAGGGCTCATGAAAGATCCCTTGCTGTTATTCGAAGAAGAGTAGCCTATGTGGCGGCAGCATGTTTCCACTGTGACCAAGTGTTTGACATCCAATAACCGCTAATTAATAATCAATGTGTTCCAGTGGTGTCGCTAAACCAACAAACTTTATCCTCCAAGATATGTCATTGGAATTGTTTATTTAAAAATAAGACTAAAAAACTACAAATGCGAACATGTATTATTATGTCAATAATATGAATGCACTTTATAGAATATTGACATTATAAGTTTATACTATGTAATAGGTCGAAATCGACAGAGCTTTGTCAAAATCTAAACCAAACCCTAACCGATTTACGGACGTTTTTTGAGAGATCATTTATTGTGATACGGTACTGTAAAATATTGAACTGACAGTAACAGTTGTTGAAAATAAGCTTTGAAAAATGAAAGATGTCACTGACAGAATTAACTGACCAGTAGTCTACTAACGGTTTCGTTTACCGTCAACGGAAGCCGGTTTTATTGTCTATTTAAACAGATTTAGCGGACGGGAAGACCGTATTTGTAATGTGAGAACTGTAAACAAAACAAATCTGGAAAGTTAATTCAAGAGTCAGTCGTGAATATAAGTGGATTGTCAACACTTACGTTTACTTCTGAAGAGTGCGCTTGTTCTCATATAAATGCACGATCACACACGTGAAACTGCCATTCGAATTTATATGCACCAACATCTCTGTGACTTTCCCAAGCACCAACTGAGAGTTTACTCCCGCGGGTTGTTGACAGGTTGTTAGTAAGACGTCACGTGACTTGCTCCGAGCATAGATCTCCATTGTCCTTAGGCTCGCCCCTATCCCATTTACTTGTACGGTTTCATTAATAGTTATATACCGAGCTGAACCTGTCAAACACAACAGCTGACATTCATAACATGGCAGACAATGAAAGGAACTCCGATATGCATACCCCGAAGCAAAAAAAAAAAAAAACGATGGCAAAAAAAATCATGTCTTTTTTAATATGGACACGACACCATGGGTAACTTTAGTATAGTAGACACAGATTTAGTTTGGTCACTTTGCGATGAAGGCAGGCCTTTCCCCAGGACTTTTGTTTTAAAGGCGCTTATATTTTCAAAATAATTCTGCAATGATATAATTTTATGCAAGATCCACGAGTACGAATGCGATAGATTATAATTATATGCATTATCATTGTACATGGACAAACAACTGAATTTAAGGACCTTACAAAGCCCTTTAAAAAATCAAAGCGATTACAATTTCATTACAATAAATTAAAGCAAGTAGGAACCCCCTACAACTTATGGCTCTGGGCAAACCTCTGGAAAGTACACACATGTATGCAATATCCAGGGCACTTCACAGACAAAATCCGAGTACCGTGGCATTTGTAATTCATAATAAAGCGCCTTATGGGTATTTACAATTGATAAATACTACTAGATTTTGTTTGTACAATGGCGTAGAATATTACTATATTCATACTTTTATGGATCACACAAACATTAATTAGGTTGAAAATTGATCCCTACGTACATGTTTGGACTAGATCTCCCATGTTTTATGATATGAAATACATGGGCGTCACTTGGTGGGGGACATGTCCCCCACCCCACGTTTTGGAGTTGGGGGGACTAACATGCAATGGTCCCTCCCCCCCCCCACTTTTTAGCATAAATAACATGCCCCCCACCCCCACTTTTCTTTAGAAAATGACGCACATGATGAAATATATGTCACATCATTCAATGTTTCACTGGTACTTCATTTCAAGCTTTATTAGTCGTTATTATTACGCCAGTGTACCCTTTAGTTCGGTCATTAACTTGGCAGGATTCCCACTCAACCAGACGTCATTTCCCAACCATGTGTTAAAGTTATTGATGTTAAAAGTCAAACAATGACATTTTTCTGGTATCTGTCAATACAAGTTAGTAAATATTTCACTATCACAGGGAGATCAATTGATATATTGCAAATAGTACACACACACACAAGTAAACACATCCACCACAAAAAAAAACCTAGACCTAAACCAATAAAACAAATACTATTACTTGGATGTTTTGAAAAGTTTTACACACGAATAGTCTCTTGGCATGTTTATTTTATCGTCCATTTCTTAATGATTTCCCATGATGTGCAAGCTTCGTTGTAATCGAATTCCTCTGGTGGTTTCCTTCCATGGTCTCTGCCAGTAGACTGTTGAGGTTGGTGGCTAGCAGTGATCCCCTCAACTCGTCTTACTCTTAACTTTTTTTAATGTACTGAAACCACGCTCATTCAGCAATAGAAACCGGAATCATCAATCCTACTGCTGCAATTTTACTTAGGTTTGGGTATGCTTGTGTCATGGATGATTCAGTCTAAGCATTATAAGGCTGTAACGAGATTTGTCTGTAGTTGCCGAGACAGCCACTCTTAAACACGGGGGAAGCCTTTTTTTTTCGTTATTCAGTGCCTTATGTGTACGACTATATAGAGGAAAATAATGTTTGTTTAATGAGCTTTTATGATAACAAACACTTTACTAATTATGACTATATGTCTGACGACATTCGGTGCATTGATTGGATTACAAGTTGGACTTTAGGCCCATTGTCATTATGGACCAAACACATTGGTTAAACATTAGCCAATACACAATTAGATGTTCCAGAGTTTAGGATAAGAAACCGGTAAGCCATAGAGGCAGACATCACCATGGGTACAGCCACGGCACCGGCCCTTGATGGCGGACCGTACCCACGGCGGGGGTGTCTAAACCTTCAATGGATAAAGGCACCTTAAGCTAATGCGACCGACCGACCGTGCCAATATTTTTTACAATCAGAAAACAGTTAGGATTTCCTAATATAAAACATTGATCAACTGTGGATCGATCTTTCTAGATGAAAAGCAATGAGAAAATGGTTTTATCACTCCCACCACCTCTTTCAAACATTGTTCGGATTGTAAAACACATTGGCACAGATTTTATGCACGGTCCCTAAAACAATAGTCATTGTTTTAAGAAGTCTAACTGGACATACCTGCAGGCTAGTACTCATTGGTCAATGGTCACTGATGGCCAAGCCAGCATGGCCCTCCACCATCCCACACCCAGTTTTCTGGGCTAATAAACATTTTACAAATAGCAAAAACAACTCACCCAAAATGCACACCTAAACACCAAACAGACAAGTCTTGCGGTGTGGTTCAATTTGAGTTAGTCAGCACTATGCCAATAAATTAAAGTAATTCCAATCTTTTAAAGAAATTCATACCCACACCCTAACCCCGCCTCTACCGCACACTTCCTACGTTTTATGCGCTTAATTTCTTCCTTAATTATTTTGTATCCTTCGTCCCTTTCCTGCCTCCCATCGACGATCATCGTGTCTGTTGGGGATACTGTTCGAGCAAGATATTATCCTGTGGGATATTGTCCGCGGGCCACTATAATTATATAATTATGTTGAATAATGTCGTAAACGTTGTTGGTAGATGTTTCTAACGTTACCCCCAAAAAAATTCTTTCCATTTTGTGCCATCATGTTGAACATTGCTATATGTGTAGGCGAAGTTGTAGCCACGGACTAACCCTGTATACGTTAGATTAGACAAGTTAGTAGTTACTAGAAGACACAGTATAATTATATAGTCTGATCCTATATTATGTGACTAATTATATACCGAATTGTAAATTATGTCTACTGTAAAGATGGCCAGTAAGTTAAAAATGGCTGCAGAATTACAATTAGTTCTTTCTTCTATTTTCAGATTGATTCAGCAAAATTCTGTCATAGAACTATGCAATAGTTATACATACTTCTACTATTCTATTAATAGTCATTACAGTGCAATATTGTTGTAATTCTTCTTTTCCATGTCTGATGCGCTCCAGCCTGTGCTATACATGTATACACTTCATCAGCTGCTACACATACATGTAGTCCTACATTGAATGCTTCTAGTCCCAATGAAACGCTTGATTATGTAAGCGCCATTTTACCTGTTGGGTTACCTGACGTATGTTTAAGAAGGAAGTTAGTTACATGTAGTTATAACTTATTTATATGCTTATATCCAAATGAGGTTCTAGCATGAGAAGACGAACTGAATTATGTTCCCAGTTCCTGCTAATGCAAAGATCAAAATACTGCCATTCAGCTTGTTGTATTTCAGCAGAATATAGTACAGGTATAAAAGAAATAGAAGTCCGTAGGAACAGAGGTCCGAAACTATGTAGAGTGTATAATGCTATAGGACCTACATACCTAGGATTGCTAGTCTAAAGCAGACTAGTATAAAACATAGTTTTATTGTACTTTTTCTTACATTAACTCTAGGACTTATAGTTAATAACTCGTTCTATCCATCAGGCGATTTGTTTCATTCCGTAAAGATTCATTTTAATACATCATCCATTTTATTATGATGTTCCCGGACTTGCATTCGTGCCGGACTTACGTTCCTTTTACACCTGTACAAAGAGCAATTATAAGCCTCATTATGCGCATACATCTCTAATTTAACACCACGCAAAGGCGAGTTATTATTGAAACAGCAGGTGATTTGCAAATGTGTATGTATTTCTCAGTAAGTATGGCCTACAGTATACACCTATAATTCTTGTCTCGGATACTGATGACTGTTCTTAATAAGTGTGTTGTCTTAAAGTTTGTAGTGAGTCATGTGTGTGGACTTCCTCTTATTTAATACAATTATGTCGTGTTTTTGCTACCTCCATGTTGGTTATCAATCACTACACACAATTTGTATTGCCACGTGGCTATGTAGCTACTTAACTACACATGCGTGCAGTATTATCGGCCATCTTGATTTTCAATTATTTTTAGCATTGACAACATTGATAACTACCATCAAATCGAAATGACAAAATATTGTCATGAC
Source organism: Melanodrymia brightae (assembly GCA_032273805.1). NCBI lineage: Eukaryota > Metazoa > Mollusca > Gastropoda > Neomphalida > Peltospiridae > Melanodrymia > Melanodrymia brightae. The sequence continues at coordinate 6,539 of JAUTCZ010048780.1, read as the reverse complement.
AAAATGCGTATCTCTGCACAAGGCAAAGTCGAAGGGATATTACAACAAAATCGAGACGGTATGTACTCACGAATCACAACCAAAGCAGGTTTCATCAGATAAGTGCCATCTGGAATCACCAAGTACGGCCTGTGAAGGGGTGGATGATCTTCCACTTCAATTTAAACCTCTAGATTGCTGATAAGCTGCGCTCGTGAGTCTCGCATCTCCTGTCACCAACGTGTGATTCAATTGAGTGAAGTCATGCTTTCCTATAGCTTCTTTGAGATTAATATATTCATTTGACAAGTAAACAGAGACAATGTTCTTCATTATGTACTAGAGTTAGACCAACACCTAGACTAGCTATCTGTATGTGAAAGCAATGGGTTCATTTTTGTTATCCATGTCAGCTCGACATACGCTTTGTATTGCAGTATATTCATAAACATTGATCTGGACATTATTATGTGCTTCGTATGAACTGCAGCAATACATTGAATTGTTACATTACCATACTACATCACCCGTAAACTGAAGTACGTGCTAAGTCAAACTCCTTAATAATAATAATTATTGTGATGATGTTCAGCAATTGATTTATATCTAAACGACAAAACATTGACATGGTCAAATACGTATCTCTGCACAAGGCAGAGTCTAAAGAACATTACGGAAAAGTAGAGACGGCACGGATCATGGTCAAATCAGTTATAATACCTGGCATCAGCGAAAGGTTGTCGTATCCTGCTCAACCAGTGGCACCCGTCGTAAGCAATGCCAAAGTTATTGTTAAATATTCAAGTACAATGTGTTATATACAATCATGTACTAGGTAATTTGGTTTAATTTAGATTTTTCTATTTTTTGTCAGGCTTGGATTAGATTAATAAAAGCAAAGATTGCATGAAAATTACCAAATATTGTCACTTCTCGTTGTGTACATGACATTATTATTATTTGAAAATCTCCAGAGATGTCATTTGAAAAATGAGCTACTGTGCTGACATGATCGTTATTAAGCAACGCTTGTATTTGATAGTATAATTTAAAGAAAACAACCAAAAATCCCACCCCAGCTCCGACGGCCCTGCTAGATTAATGGACTCTGTGGTGAGGCAAATACTGATTAACTGTTCTATTTATCCTATACCACTTCTAAAATAACGTTTTAATTGGTTATTTAAAAAATATATCAAACATTGAAAAGCAGTTCCAAAGACGTTTCATCGCTGATATGACGACAGTACTGTATATGCCACCAAGTATTGATACGTTACGTTCAGTGTACATGTTTGTTAACTTGTAAACAAATGACCTATTGATAGTAATAATTTGCATAGAGCTTTATTACACGGATTAATACATCAAAATATCAAATGGGTTTATGAAATGGATATGATTGGTAGGCCTAAGTAATAACATAAAGATGCAACCATCTTCTTGGTCCCACGTTAATACTTCAAATCTGTTTTGTGTACAACATCACCATGGCAACAATGCTCAATGGAAAAATGATATAAAAAAGAACGATTCATAAATATTATGTTTAAACATACTGCATTGATTAAATTATTTTCGCACGAATGTATCTTTTCCAGAAGATTGACCGACTGGAATAATTAAACGCAATGATGCTGTAAACGGTGTTCTAAATTCTAGACGTGTAACGTTTGTTTTTTTTTCAAATAAATTATTTACCAGCGTTTTCAATAACGCAATGACAGCATGACTTTGTGATGAATGCGCAATAAGCTTGTAACACAGATTTGAATAGATTTGAGCACGAAGTTACCGTAAATGTTCCAGCAACGACCTAGGATTCAATTATAGCTTATACACCTCGACTGGATTTGGGACCAACCTTTATTCGAGACAAGCATTACTTTGAGACCGGCCTGTATTCTATAGCTAAGTTTATATTTTGTTAGTAACATGTTATTGAATTGATATACTATTTAATTATGACTACTAGCTTTAATATTCAAACAAAACCTAGATATATCCATTTTCAGAGTGATGTGCATGTGTGTAGAAGATAGAAAAGTGAAAAACAGGAGCTCGCAATCTCCAAACATATAAATGGATTATTTAAATTCTAGTATATAATCATAAATTATAATTAAATGTAACAAAATATAACCGAAATATAAATAATCTACTACCGTTTGTGAATGTATATATCCCAAACGAGTTATAATTCTTTTTGAAAATGGGGTAATGTATGTAATAATTTGTGATAGTGACAGGTTGTATGTATTGTATTTAATGTGGGCCTACATCAATAAAAATCGCTCGATCGCCTTCACACGAACGTCATCAATTGGAACAATTTTCCATAAAACCATTTTTGTATTGTATTCGCGAAACCTGAGTGTTCTGTGATCTGTAATCGCCAGGTATAAAACGGATCTACTTATTAACAATGGCCGTAATCCGGTTCAGCACTGGCCGAACAATGATTCGCCGGAATGCAAGATAGCGGTAATAAATGTCAGAAGCACTGACGATATCAATAAGCTTACACAATGCCATGCATCACTTGTTACTAGTGTTGGGCACCAGATGGCGTTACTTTAATATTTAAAATCTCGTGCCGTCTGCGAGGCAGCGCCATCAAACGACGACAATCACTGCGCGTGCACTGATCGGCTGCTGATCCTGAATGAAAAAAGGTTCCACTTGGCAGTAGTTGTCGTGACAGTTGACGGAAGAAGTCATGCCGAAGTCGTTTATGATTAAAAAGTCTCGGCCTCGTTGGGTCGGGCTTCCAGGAGCATCGTTACCAAATGCTGCATCAATTCATTCAAGAGAACTTGAAAAAGGTTAGTAGTTTAATATCTTAATATACAGTTAAATCTCACACAAACACCACTCTGGTTTTAAGACTACATGCTATAAAGACTACCATTTTAAAGACGAGAATATGTACTTATTATCGAATAGTTATCCAGTATTAGGACCACCCCACTATTAAGACTAATTTTATTAAGTCCTACATGTGGTCTTAACAGCGGAGTTTCATTGTATATTTTATGTTTTAAAAATGTTTTAAAGTTGTTTTAGGGTGTATTGTTATTACAAAATTTAAAACTCATGCAGGTGGCGAGTTACTATTGAACAATAAGGAAATATTCCGGTCTTTACAATAGTGATCTTAATAGTGGTCTTAATAGCGGGATGTCTGTAGATTGGCTTTCACTGTATGTATTGGTATTACGCTGTTGATCGTGCGATGAGCGAATGACAAGAGCTCGTGCGTGGAAGACGCTGTGGTCATGATGATCACGAGTTCTACCCCCGGTAGTGACACTGTATGTTCATTACTAAAGTTATATATTGAGGTACAAGTTACATTACAGAAGCATAGAGGGACAGGATAATTCGTCCAGTGTTCAGTGTAGAAGGGATTTGCGATTTGGAAGGCTAAACTTTAGTGTTAAAAGATTCGAAAATCACGGGACTGTAAAAAAATGTCCAGTTTTGAGGGACCTTCAGTTTAGTGAGGGTGCGGTTTAGAGGGGTTTCACTTCAAGAAAAAAAAGCCTTCAAAGTAAATAAATATCTTAACAAGAGACGTTTTAAACAATTATTGTACAAACAAGAGCACCTGAGTCAAATAACAACCTGTCGGTTAAGGTGAAGTGAAATCATTTTAACTTATTACGAATTATATCAGTTTCAATTAAAAGAAACCTCTCACGTGGTTTCTGCGTCAAACTAGTAGGCTCCATGTATTTAAACTGGTGGAATCGTGCTCGCAGTAAAATATTCCTCAAATATATTGCACGTGAAGTTTTGCATGCAACATATAAAGTAAATTGTTTCTATCCACGATATATGTTGCATGAATAAAGCTATTTAATAAAGTTCGACTTTAATCTAGAAGAAAAAGACAGTTTTTAGAGGCGGATCAGTCCGCATAAAACAATCATGTTTTTTTTCACCGTTGAACAAAATACATGTATGTGGCCATTTCCTGGTTTAACCTTGTATGCATGGTTAACCGTAACTCTGTGATAATTGTGATATATCATGACAGTGTTATTACTTCCAAACCCAAATAAGGACTTTTCCCACAATAAAACCACAGTCGCGTAGGCGTATGAGCCAGGGCTATGGAAGTGGGCGGCGGCCACGCCAATAACCCTAGAAAATTTAGCATTTTCAGAGCCAAACAAATATTACAAAGTAAAAATTCAATATAACGGCGGCAGCCTTCTCATCTTACACATTTTTACATTTCGAGAGCAAACAAAAATGACAGTGTAAAAACTGATAATTTCAGTGACAGCGCCCTTATTCATAGAAAATTTTGCATTTTCAGGAAAAAAAAATAATTACAGTATAAAAATTGAATATGTTTTAGGGCAAAGAGAAACAATTTTCTCATTTTTCTCGAGAAAAAATGATTTTTTTATGCATAGTAATTCGTTAGTCGTATCTACTGGTTATTATAAAACGTCATGCTCCAGATACATTATCGTATATAATATTAATTCGTTTCCTACCAAATTTTTTTTTATTTTTTTCTTAAAACCGTATAAATTTTGTTAGTCGTATTTCGTGGTTACTATAGAACGAATTCCTAAGTTATGTAATTATTGGGTTGTTATGTAGAATGCCAAGCACCAGAATAATAAAAAGAAACGTATAATCATCCACCTACCTGTACCATACGCCCCCCCCTCCCCCCCCCACAAAATGAAATATTAACGCCCCCGCTTAACCTATCCTGGCTACGGGCCCGATACCATATAATTATTTAGTGGCTATTGTTGAACGCAAACCACCACACCTACAGAAAAAAACTTGTGTAATAATTTATCAGCGGAATTTTAGGTGCTTATTTTAGAATTCCAAACACCAAATTTTTTAAAACATGTATGATAATTCGTCAGTAGTATGTAAGGGTTGTATACCACGCAAAGTATCATAACTAACAGAATAATACTTTGTTGTATATAGTGGGTATTATGATCATAAATCATAACGAAATTACGAATAGTCGATGATTCTACTTTAGTTATGTCGTTAAAAAACAAACATTTAGCTTAATTAAAATAATAGAAATCGTTGTATTAAATAGCTAATAATTAATTAATCATCAACCAGCATCCGTAGCGCAGTTGTAAACGCGCCGGATTTAAGACTGGGAGGTGCTGGGTTCGAATCCCATTCGTGGCATATGAGATTTTTAATCGCAGTACACCGGCTTCCACCCAAAGAGAGTGTTCCACAAGGCTCAATGGGTAGGTGTACTTCAACTTACACCGACCAGAGTCCATGACTGGTTTAACAAAGGCCGTGGAATGTACTGTTTTTGTCTGTGGGACAGGGGAATATAAAATATCCTTTGCTACTTATCACATATAAGTAGCGGGTTTCCTCTATCATTCTAACACTAACTTTTATCCTGCGTGACCATGACAGACGTGGTTGAACCTTAATTAGATATAAGCACGTAAATAAGTTATAACTAACTAACCAACGTCAATGTGCTCTTTTTCTTGATATTTTAAAATCACAGTTTTATGATCTTTACGCTTTGAAATAAAATTCGTTTTTTTCTTCTTTTGGTTTTACTACTATTGGTCTTCCAAGAAAGATCCCAAGCAAAGATAGTTTTTAATATTTTTACTCAAACAAAATCTGTTGCAACAAATGATATAATTATATAGCATACACTTTTATTATAATGCAGTAAGAGGGCATAATTTCTCATTAAATAATTGTTCAATAGATAAAACATGGTATTTGATATAAAAGTCGTGGAACACTTGTTGGAACTGGAAACGGGTTCGACCTCGCAGCAGTAACGATTTCAGGACAGCATAAGTATAAGTGACATATCTTATTTCGCTCCTGTTACCACTTAATAAAGTTGTTTAATTACAACACTAGAGTACACTTATTATTTGATCATCGGCTATTGGATGAATTTGACACATTGTCTCAGAGGTAGCCCGTCGCCGCTACACAGTCTACTCTTTTTCTATTAGCAGCAAGTGATCTTTTATCAATGTATTTTTCCAACATACAGAATACCACATGCCACAACCTTTGATTTACCAGTCTTGGCTCACTGATTGGAACGGGAAAACCCCATTCTAATGGGTCTACTGAGGCTAACGCTTTAACTATTGAGCTAGATCCCGCTCCTGTTACCAATGGAATGCATCCTTCTGTGAGTTAGTATAACTTATTTAAGTGCTTATATACAATCGAGGTTTAAGCACATCTGTCCTGGACAGATGGTAGTTTTAGTACGAGAGAGGAAACACTGCTACTCCTATTTGATAGGCAGAAATCATTATGAATCTTTTGTGATTTATGCAAATCTCGTTTCGACTAAGATCCGTAGGCCAATATCATTTTGCATGCTTTCGAAAATCGGTTCCTACGGACTTTTATTCCTTTTACACCGGTACTGAGATTAGAAATCAGATGCCTCAATTAAGATTCGATCCCAGTGAGTACCTTACCGGCCTCCGTGGTGTAGTGGTTAACGCCACGGACTACAGGCTGGTAGGAACGGTGTTCGAATCCCACGGGTGGAT
>JAUTCZ010048769.1:0-11458 GCA_032273805.1 Melanodrymia brightae | reverse complement strand
GTGGTATTACACCTACCCATTGAGCCTGGCGGAGCACTCACTCTGGGTTGGAGTCGGAAAGTGAGATCCACTAGCGGAATTCGAACACCGTTCCTACCAGCCTGTAGTCCGTGACGTTAACCACTACACCACGGAGGCCGGTCATGTCGGTGTTTTGTCGTTTAGATTATAATTACATCCAATTAAGATTCGAGCAGGCTGTTCTGTTTAGTACGAGAAAGGAAACTAATTGCCATCACACAATGTGGCTACTTTGTTTCGAGCAGATGCATTTGTATATCAACAACTTTCTATGGACATTAAAGATTAATTTTGTGATTAAATTCCTAATGGGTCACGAGATGGGACATATGTGGCTTCTGCTACTGTCTTCCCATCAGATACAATTTACATGAGAGTGCATCCATATTTACTGCCGAAGCCCAGGCAATAGTAAAAATTAAAGACTCGAATGCATCAACATACATTATTTTTAAAGACTCACGTTCGTGTCTCTAAGCTTTACATTACACGAAGCTCCAACATCCCTTAATTACGATGGTGATACGAAAGTGTCTTTTTATCATAATGCCAAAAAATGTATTGTAGTTTGTTGGGTACTCAGTCATGTTGGTATCCATGGCAATGAAAAGGTAGATTTAGCTGCCAAGGCTTCTTTGAATTTGCCTGTGTCACTGATTTTAAACATTATAACTAAATAAAGTTTGTCTAACTGGCAACGTGTTTCGAACAATGCGGGAGCGAACAAGCTTCATTCTATCAAGCCGGTGTAAAAGGATCGCAAGTCCTACCGGAATGCAAGTCCGGTTATAATTATCATAACAAAATGGATTAAATAATAGAATAAATCTTTACGGAATGAAGCAAAGAGTCTAATTCATAAAACTAGTTGGTACCTACAAGTCCTAGTGTTAATGTAAGAAACAATATAAAAAATTTCGGAGCTATATTCCTACGGACTTCTATTCCTATTACACCGGGTTTGGGAGAATGGCAGTCTTCCTATAGGCAGAGCATAACGGACGAAATTATCGTGAGATGGTCTCGTATTCGTCATACATCGACAGTGCGTCACATTTTGGTGGATTGTGGTCAGTTACAGACATTTGCAAATAATATAATCATTTGGTAATATATGTGTGGTGGAATCATTTAGATTACACCTACAACTTGTTTTAAAGTATCTTACAGAAACACATTTGTTTGGCTAATGTTAAAAATATATTTTATGTGCTATATCGTAGTATCATTATTTTATTACAACGTTATTATATATACCAATGGGGTGTCATTAAGCCTCCATTCATTCATCCAATTCATTCGTTCACTTTGTTTCGGTAAGAAGCAAGGGATCCTTTTCATACCCTTTTCCATTCTGAATTGGAGCATATACTGGGATTAAAAATCCTCTATTGCAACTTGAACTCAGTACCTACTTGACATGAGCCCTATGATTTAACCATTAACCCACTCAGGCAGGTGCCAAACCAGTGTTTCCGTCTCGTACTCTGAGAAACAAGTTGAACTATTGTTGATAAATTCGTACAGGTGCATTTCCAGTTCATGTGAGGGTAAACTACTCATACACGCAATTGTTCGTGGGTGGTGCATTGAGCTAGCGTGCACATTGACAATGTATTCATATGGTAACATTCTAAATCTCTGTTGATCTACAACATGAGCCCACCTATGAAAGACAAGGCATGCAATACATAGGTACAATGTAGATTTATACAGACCTACTTGTTTTGTTAAAGAAAATCAATCATTCTATGTTATAGCTCACGCAACTGCTATTAAAGTTTTCCCAATAAAATAGATAAAACATTGATCATTTTATGTTGGTTAATTAGTTAGTTAGTTATAAGGTATTTACGTCGCGCATTAGTTGGAAATGGGAAAACATATCTACTGAGATTCGACCCATCGACCCCATGAGAAAGACCGGACTAAATTTGAATCGGGAGCGGAATCTAACTCATCACATCTGAGATTAAACAAAGGAAGCTAGTTGTAACATATTTACGTGCTTATATCAAATTAATGTTCAAGCAGGTCTGTCATGATCACATAGTCCAGCTGCCTCGACTGCCAGTCCAGAATTGGTTGGGTTGGGTCATTTTTGGTGTGCTTCAATCTGAAAACTGTTCAAGCACGCCTGTCATCATGACATGGGCACAATCTCTGACTTCGCCAGAGAGTTCTGTCCACGACAGGTCAGTCCAGAACAGAAGTTAGTGTTAGTATAATCGAGGAAACCCACTAGTCCTATTTGACTGCTGCATTGGCTTGAATAGTGTCCTCATATTCGGTGCACACGCTAAGAAAGACGACAGAAGGCGAATTCTTTACTAAAACTTGATGCAAACGAGTTGGAGAAGTTGTATTCGTATCACTTTGCTCAACAACTGCCTAACCGTGTACGCTGGACTTTAAGCTATGGACAGGAGATGTATTGACTTTAAAACATTTTGGGAAAAAACCCCGGTATTTCATGAACATATGAACAGATGACTAATCAGGTACATTCAGGAGTTCTCTGCAGTTGGACTAATCCAAACAGACAGCGCCGTGTAAAAAACAAATCGCACTCAAAGACACAAGATGCGTTGTCAGAAATTCATGCATTTGCTTTAGTCATCAAATTTGTTTTTCGTACAGCAACCTTGAAACGGCAATCCCTGACAAAAACTACGTAATAACGTATGTATACCTGGCGTTACTAGTCTTGCGTTCAATAGGGCGAGTGTTTTGCTATCGACACAAACAATTTGATTGGTACGGATCGTGTATTATCATATCACATTCACTGAATGTTAGATGAAAACATCGATGTCAAACGGCTTTGTGTCGGCAGCAGAACACTCGCGCTACACTGGCGTTACTAGCCTTGCGTTCAATAGGGCGAGCGCTCGCGAACAGTGTGACTGGTACCGATCATGTACTATCATATCACATTCATTTAATGTTAGATGCAAACACCGGTAACGAAACGTTTTGCCTCGGTAGCAGAACGCTCGCACTACTGAACGCAAGGCAGGTTATATTAGTTCAGTTGAGTTGTTGTTCTGCCAAAGTAAATGATGAAGACAGATGTAAAATTTACGTCATAACACATGTCTTTGTTTATGCCGGATATAAATCTTCGTTTCGGTTTTTACAGACAGCGGCTCAGAAATAAATAAAAAACATTTAAAGCCTTTCACAGCTAAACATAACTAGTGTAGCAAATGGTTTCCATTAGGTAATAGGTTACAGATTAGTACAATCTAGATGTGTCTGTCTACCGTAGGCGCATTTCCGGTACCGTTACATCCATCCATAGGTTCACGACTGGTTCATCTAAGGCTGTACAGGCCTTTCTTGAGGATTGTTTTAAGGCAGTAAGTTATATTTACAAAATTCAGCAACAATATTATATTTTTATATAAAATCCACGAGTACAAATTTGATAGATTATTCTATATACATTGTACAGGGACGGACAACACTACACTACATATAGGGCTCTTACAATTCCATTGCAATAAATCAAATATATGAATTAAACAGGTATGGAGTAGTGGCCACCTACGCCTTATGGGTCTAAGGACACCCCTGCTGTGGTAATACTGGTATGTGCTATTCTATAAAAGATTCCTTACTGCTGGTCGGTTACAGTAGCATATATGGTGGCAGTGGTTTTCTTGTAAAACCACCTTTCAGACATGCAATAGCCGATGTTCCAGCGGTGTTGTTAAAGGAAATCGATCGAGAATTTTGGCACCAAACGTTTAATCTCTGTTAACTACAGATAACCGAACTGTTCAAACTCTGCCCATCCTTGTTTTTGGCGAAATATTCGTACCACGTCTAACAAGAAATTTTACGTAACAGAATGACATTTTGACATTGATGTTGATGTTTATAATCATAATTATAATTATTACATTTATGCAATTATCTAGATAAACAGGGTCAGTGTTTTCTCTTTTTAATAAAGTTTCGTTGCGTACAATTCTGTTCACTTCGTCGTCACATTATCTTGCTTTTCGTGCCAAAATCATGTAAACAAACTTTATCTTACTGATAATGTCAAATGGTAGCCTACATTGTATGTGACTACAGCTGGCTTCTCTATCATTCCCTGGAAGATGAAGTCCACCTGCTGAGGTTCCATTATACAAACATTTATTTCCTTACGATTTATCCGATGATAACATTGAAATCGTTTCTATAGGAAAACAGTGAACAATAATATTATTAAAGCCACTGGATCAAGTTTTATTATTATTATTATAATTATTATTATTATATTGGTGTTTAACGACACCCCATCAGGAAAAAAAGATATCGGCTATTGGGTGTCAATATATGGTGTAAATGAACAAACGATCAAGTTTTAAGACCGATATTACAAAACGCGTGCGCCAAAGCGTTAACGAATAGAAAGGATCAAACTGTATCTCCATACGCGGGAATCCAGATGAAGGTGAAATCATAATAAACTACCATTAAAACAATTTGACACCAAGAGTTCGCGAAAAGCGATCACATCCAGCCTTGTTGGTGGCGTCCGTCCATCAAACACGAACCGGTGGCTTTAATTGCTGGTACATGTATGTGTTGACCTTTAGTTTCAAATTATAGTAAAAACCGAAAATCCACGAAGAACATAGCATTTATTCATCATCAAACATACAGAATATCTTGCACATAAATTATACATGATTATATAAACACATGTATACTCAGGTATACATAGACAAGAATACATAATGACATACCTGTTAGCATAATGTTATACTATTATGTTATTGTATACATCACATAAACATTATTTGCATCATTTGTTATTATAAAAATATAGGGTACTGGGCGTTGCACATAAACAACAAAACATGAATGTTAATTTGCATTAATTTAACATTTGCAGCATTTTTACGAGTGTACGCGGAGTTACTCCTGTTAACGACCATATCACCTCTGCCCTGAATATATAAAACGAATAGAACCTAAAAATTAATTAATGCTGCCTATAAGCAATATTTTGAAAACAACGATCTATTAAAAATAAAAAGTAAAGAATATGTGGAAAATACTGAAGAATATAGACTTTCATAAAAGATAAAACCTTTAACGAATGTGGTACATTGATTTATGTCAAATTGAAGGTTATTTTGACACATGGTAAAGATAAAGTTTGTTTAACGACACCACTGGAACATATTGATTATTAATCAGATGTTATTGGATGTCAAACGCACGGTTTTATCAACAGTTGGTCACAGAGGAAACCTGCTACCGCCACATAGGCTACTCTTCTTCGAATAACAGCAAGAGATATTTTATGTGCACTTTCCCACAGACAGCACACAACACGGCCTTTGATGGACCAACCATGGACCACTAGCTGGAACGGGATCTTATCCAACGGGTCCACTGATGAGGGTCAATCCGTCGACCTATCGCACCTCAGGCGAAGGTGTTAATAAAAAAGAAATAGCCTGTGGAGCGAAACCGGGATTCTGCTGAAAACATGGATCGACATTACACTCGTAAAAATGCTGAGAGAAATAAATATACGCATGGAGATTAGTTACGTGTATGCAATACTTACAAACAGGATCAAGTTATAGGCAGGTATGGGAAATATTTAATTTATTGACAAGTACTAGAGGTACATTTATTCAATAATCCGGAATAAATTGTTAGGTAGCAGAACCTATTTTGTGTGAGTGGATACATGAGGAAAGCAACTTATTATTGTATATATTATATAATTATATTGTATTTATTAATTTATGTATTTATGCTGATGAGTTGTATAACTTAAAGCAATAAACAACTACAACTATTAATTGTTTTCCCTTAAGACTAAAGTCAGCTAGGTGCCACTATTGCTGACCGTTAGAGGTTTGTGGGTGGTGGGTTGTATATTATAATGTTAAATACCATTCACAGTTCAATCTATTGTTATTAACAGAAGCTTACGACACGTTTTGCTCAATACAACTGCACTAATATTAGTCAATAACTTATCGCACACTCTGTAAATGATTTCTATGACGAAATTAAACACTGATATAACTAATTAATATAATTATTAGCGAACTAATTTAGTAGAGTACGAACGGAAGTGGTCGAAGATGAATAAAGGCCCACTTACACAAGGGAGCGGTTACGGATAACGCGAGGTAATAGAGGAAAGAAAATTGTTACCTTACAATACAGGGAAAGTAACCTACACTAAGCGCGGACCTGTATATGGGGTACAACTTCATGTAGAACCGATTTTATACACTACTTCGAACGAGAACATTAAGATTTCAATAACAATTTGTTTCAAAATAGTCATTTGGTTAATGTTTATATTTACAGAAAATTAGAAAAGTGCAACATTTTCCACACTGTGTTTAAATCAAATATAAACCACGGTTCGATATCGTTATTGGATCACTCGCCGTTGTCCGTAACCGCTCTCCTGTGTAAACGGGCCTTTAGTCCATTACACATAATATTACATGTATAGACAGTGGGCTACAGTACTCTACGATGGATAACATATATATGTACACAAAGAAGACATAATATCTAATTTGCTACACTGTCACGTGATTCAACGTGGGAGGAAAGATGAGGGTAGTATCACAAAGCAGTGACGTAATAAACGTACACTATACGCTGACATCATAATTATATACAATACGGACACGTTGATAATGTTTCTTCAGAATGGATGGATATTTGATGGCATCATACATCTAGTTTCTCGGGTGTACATAATATGGTGAATAAAACAGGCAGTACATATTCTCTCACATGTATTAAAGCGCCAGTGTTCCCATATTATTGTTCTAGTTCCGACAGGAAATCTGGCCCCATTGCGTTGTACGTTGGTCCATCTTTATACATAATTATATTCATGCGCTTACTTGAGCAATGTCCTTTGCTGTTAAAACAATGCTCCTATTTTAATGTTGATATGTTTATAAATGTATTCATGAATGTTTAACCGATATATTCATTGTTCAGAATCTTTTTTTGTTTTTCCAAAATCAAGTTGACCTTATTTTAGTAACCCCAGTACCAGTTCCAACCCAGAGCGAGTGCTCCGCAAGGCTCAATGGGTACATCCACTTACACTGACCAGTGTCCAATTATTTACGTGCGTATATCCACTTAAGATTCAAGCACGTCTCTCATGATCACAACAGTCTAGCTGCCTCGATTGCCGGTCCATGACAGAAGTTAATGTCGGAATGAGAGGAAACCCGCTACTCTTATTTGATAAGTAGCAAGGGATCTTTTATATGCACTTTCCCAGACAGGACAGTACATACCATATTACCCAGTAGTGGGACACTGGCCGGTTTAAGTGGTGAACACCCATCCATTGAGACTTGCGAAGTACTCTTGGATTGTTGCTGATACTGCGATTGAAAATCCCATCACCTCAAGCAGGATGCGAAGCCAGTACCTACAAGTCTGGAACCGGTGGTCTAGCCACTACCAACGGAGACCGATTTTGGACATTTAATAGCTACACTTAATAGAATGGATCTAATAACGGTGCTTCTTTAAAAAAACATTTGCCACGAGATTGTTCGAAAGAACCCCCAACCCACCCAAATGCGGGCCTGACAGGTTGTACAAATATTGATAATTTCTCACATGTATTTTTCCTGTTCGTGTTATCTCTGTGGTAATTAAATGATTTATAAAGTTAACTGCCATGTTTAATGCACGTGTTACTTATTGCTGAAACATAAACACATGCCTGCCAAATAGAGATAACAGGTCGCCGATACAGCTACTTATATTTGACTGCAGGAGAAACTCTAAAATCGGTCTCCGTAGCACATTGGTTAACGTATCGGGCTTAGGTACTGGGTTCGAATCCCATATATGACACACTATTCTTGTACTTTTATTGCGTCAAAACCTTTCGCGAAAACCAGATAATATCGTCACTGCTTTGACCGAACGCGAGTACATGCCGTGGCGACATTGTATAACATCTCTTCGCCTCGGCCTTGTGCAGAGAAGCGCATTTGGCCATGTCAATATTTTGTCGTTTAGATTATGAAAGCTTCATTTGAGAATGAAAAATGTACAAGTACATTAAAAAGACAGCCGAAATTTTCTTTTAAAATGAGGTAGGTTACATTAAACATCTTTTAGATCGTTTAAATGCTACGTGACCATTTGTGTACAATAATATTAAATGGAAGTTGTTGATCTCTTCATTTGTATTGCCTCGGTGGGTTGATATGTTGCTGATAATTATGAGTTCTACTGAAACAAGCTGACATTGTCGGCAATGGTAAATAATGTGGTATTAGGCAGTATATAGTCTTACACCAAAAATATGGTTGGCTGATAGTTGCTATAAATAGAAATAGTTGCAATAATAAACATCCCTGATAGAACGTACACCGTTGGCCAGAAAACCGCTCGACTTACGGCGAGTGCAATCGTTATCAAGTACCTAGTCCATTCCAAGGCTGTTCTTGCAACTACGACTAGTCATAGAGCTAGAAGCCACTCGGATATACGTCTCTCTCGAATCCTCTTGTCGATCTTTGTATCAATCCCATGATCCTCCAACAAAGCCGTCAAGTTTTCAATTCGGTCGTTATCGGAAGACATCTCTTCATCTTCGTCACTATCCGGAACTGCTTTATTTGGACACGTCCATTCATCGTTTACATATTTACATATTTCCTTCACCTGACATCGTCGGTCAGGTTTAATGTCGAGGATTTTGCGAAAGAATCTCATAAGGCGAGGGGTAAATCGTCTCCATTGAGATGGTTGTTTCGTTGTCTTTCTCCTTTGCCAAAGAACAAACTCATTGAAGTAAACGTCACCGATATCCGCGTTCTCCCAAGGAAAATTCCCAGTCAACATACAAAACAATAAAACACCAAAGGCCCAAACGTCCCCGCTAGTACTGACAATGATATTCTCATTTCGGACAGCCTCGCAAATTTCCGGCGGTGTGTACGGAATACTCCCGCTGGTTTTTCGAATCATATTGCTGTCCTTTCGGGTCATTCCGAAATCCATCAATTTGACCTTTGTGAACTCCGTATCGAACACAAGAACGTTTTCCGGTTTTATATCACGATGAACCAGTTTTTTGCTGTGCATGAAGTCCAATGCGGATGCTATCTGCTTGATGACGTGTTTTGCCTGTGACTCGGTCATGCCGATCTGGGGAGGGATGGCGTCGAAGAGGTCACCGTGCGCGGCGTACTCCTGAGCGAACACGTACGATGTCCTCGTTTCGAAAGCCACATTGTACGTATCAACGATGTTCTGGTGCGGAGACAGAAAGTAACTGAAGTTAAACTCCCTTTGGAAATCACGAAGCTTGGTACTGCACTTTGGAAGAATTTTCAAACACACTTTCGTTCCCGTTTCCCGACATTTGCCGAGGACGGCCTTGCCATACGTGCCTCTGCCCAACTCTCGCAGAATCTCGTAATGCTCCTTGAGATTCAGCTGCAGCAAGTTGTCGGACGTGCTGCTTCGCGGGCTTTTTTCTTTGTTCATCTTTGGCCAGTCACTGTCATTCGCCATGTGGTCTTCCGGCATTCATCTCACTGCCACCAAGCCTGCACGACGACCATGGACCTGAAAAAGAAATCATTATGTTTTTTAGTTATAACTTATTTACGTGCTTATAATTATTATTTACGTGCTTAAAAAGTTTTTTAAATGTGTCTCAGTCTGTTATAAAATACATGTGCTGTCAGGTGATGAACCAGGGCTCCTCAACCCTAACATCATCTGTTTCTGGAGACAATACGTTTTTGGAAAAAAAGGTTCAAGCACGTCTATCATGGTTACGCAGTCCAGCTGCCTCGACTGCCTCCAGGACAGAAGTTAATGTTGGTATGAATACAGGCCAGCCTCCTGGATTGGGTGACCAGGAAAGAATGTGTGAACCTTAAATGGATATGGCCACGTAAAATAATGTTTACCTGACCTGAGCTGCTAGACCTGAGCTGCTAGCCCTGAGTACAGTCTTGACTTTGGGTGTATCTATCGGGAGCGGTGACCGAACATTAAGCGGAAGTGTTTTGACATTCGGAATCCTTGCTATACTTAACATTAATGAAAATTATACAAAACTATGATTAGATGGTAAAGGGTTTCTTTTGGACACTTTACTAATACAAATGGTGAAATCCGGATTGTAGCCACTAGCAAGCTCCGTAGGAAGATTAAATGGGGGTGTTACGTGTATTACATCAGAGAAAATTTAATTTGCACACTCACTTTATTTGACTTGCAAATCATCTGATTTGTACAAGCTTTGTACTCCCACAGTAAGTTAGTTTTTAATGTGATAAGCCCTTGACATCTATAAAATCGATAGTGAAATGTGGTGGAAGTGAAAGTTTGCGTTACACGTTACCATTTGTTCGTTAAGTATGTTACGCGGTCTGAATTGGTATTCGGACATTTAATTCAAAGTACAGAATAATTGTATTGTTACTTTTTAGACGTTTCATATATATCTTGATTATTTGTAGTGTGATTTTAATGATTTTCTTAAGTGTAATGCTGGATTTTAAAAGCCACATAAATTAATAATAGTGATCATTTGACGGTCACATGTTACGCCTTGTGCAGTCCTTACTTAAATGGCTTCTGCAGCACATGGATCATGTGGTACATGCAGCAAGTGTAAGAACGGTGTGAACTTCGTAAATGTGTGTGTTGAGAACGAGGGGTCTAAGGACATATTTTTCAGATAGTCATCACAAGGCTTAGGGTAAGGATTCAGTTTATGTATTTTTGACGAAGTTGGTTCAATTGCCCTGACGTTGCCAATGATATGGGGAAATAAAAAAAAAATTGGTTCAATTGATACTGATCATGGTCAAATGTTGAAGATTGTCCAGGCATCAAAAAAGGTCCATTCAATAATTTGTAACGAAAATGACAATTTAAAACCCTACAAAACAGATCTGGAATATCAGATAGGTTCAAACTCATACGTGTTAGTTCATTGCAGTAGAGGGAAAGACGGCAGTGAAATAATACATCCAGTTACATGTACACCAAGCACCAGCACACATTCCAACCTTCACACTACACAAGGAACAAGTAACTATCGGAGTTGTTGTGAAGTATGATGGGAAAACATACTCCACAGGAATGCAGATGTGTCAATTATGTGCAGGGAAAAGTTATGTGCAGGGAAAAGTGGAAATGGTCTGATAAAGAGAACCGAATCTTTTACGCACCCATCAATATAATTTATAAAATCGACATAAGTTAGTTTGTTTAACAACACCACTGGAGGACTGCTATTGGATCCCAAACACTTGGTGGGGTTGCTCCTTAAATCCGTCAATTGATTCAGATATGCGCGATTCCATGGTATTTGTCACGTCCGGAACGATTGTTTTTCATCATTTTGTTTAGTTATGACAAAACAATATGTTGTTAAATAACCCAA
>JAUTCZ010048758.1:0-11461 GCA_032273805.1 Melanodrymia brightae | reverse complement strand
AAACCGAACATTTTACGCCGTCCCCCAAGGGTGTTCTGTTTAGAGGGGTTTCACTACATGTACCATAGTAAAAATGAGATTACGGAACTGGATCAATCATTTGCATCTTATTTCTAGGACTACTTGCTGTCAAGTGAGTGAAAGCATATATTATTCTGTGCAGGTACCTGTACTATGTATTAGAGCTTCACTGAGGATAAAAGTGACACTGACTGACCGCTTTTCTCATGTCATAATGAGCTTTCACTTGACCTTTCAATTTGAAGTGACTACACCTTTATAACTGTTTAACTTGCTCTCACTGCGAGGAAGTAGTTTGCACTTTATTTCAAGTCTTACTTTTTTAGTATCGCAGTCTCACAGACTGTTTGGTAAGACGGTAAACGTCTGCTAAATTTCATACTTCTACCCCAACTGCAGACGTTTTGTCAAAAAAATTTTTTTATCCATATAATTTTCAAATTTTCACATGCCGGCAATGTCTGTAAGTGATTGTACATTGAGCCTTGCTTTGGGGTGGGTTGGGGTGGGGGGGCATATTCATTCTGGTCTAGAGTAGGTACTAGAATTAAAAATCCCAATCCTCGATTGGGATTCGAACCCAGTACCTACATGTACCAACCTTAAGACCGGTGGCTTAACCACTACACCACCTTACATGTAGGCTGGTAGGTGCACATTCTACTTTTACTACTTCTATCTGTGTGTGTAGGTCATGACCCGAACCAGTTGCCAGTACACACTGTGTGACACATGAATTTCCATTTAAGGTAAGTAACCTAGAAAAAGAATTTAACATATACATGTGGGAGTTACTTTACTCATCATTTATTTGTAGAGCTTTGTTGAGCCATCTCTTTCCATGGCTGTTTATGCACATCTTGTATGGCTTTCTCTGAACACTATCTGGGATGTGTTTATCTACTGCCAAAGACAGGTGTGTTTCTCCTCAGATAAGTCTGTATGATGGAGATGTTGTACGGTTAATGCAGGCAATAATTTATTGTGAATGTCAGGGCAGCGAACATGGCCATGCATGTGCACAATTGTAATTATTCTTTGTGATGCAACGAACGTACCGGTATTACGTTCTGTTTCTTTAATAAAACGTGACTATAATAGATTAACTTATCAAATGGATAAAATTCCACATTTTTTTGGGGTGTTCCATTTAGGTGGTTTTTGTATGTCGTTATTTGCATATTAAATATCACTACACATTGCAGGTTTGTTTGTGGGAGCAATTATAATTGAGCAGAGCAATACATAATACAGACAAATAAAATTCAATATGTTTGTTTACACAGAAGTGCTTGTAGTTTTCGACAGAAATCTTAAGTGATATAGTGTGACTTAGTCAGTGGTTTGCATGCTCACATGAGCTGTGATAGGTCTCAGCAAATTTTGTGTTTTATGATGAGTGATCGTTCATGCTTGCCATTTACACGAGCTGTTAAACTCTCGCGTAACCAAAAAACACTTTCTTTAGTACATTTTTTTTACTTCATAGAAAATGCATTTCATGCCCTTTAATCAAAAAGAAATTTGGGGAAGGTTCTCGAATACCACCTCTGTGTTTATTGTGTTGTTTGTACTCTCATTTCACGCTTGGCCATAACAATTACCATAAAAACAACTTGCCGGAGGCCAAAAAATTAATCTATGATAATGTGAGATTTTTTCTCTCGCCTGCATATTTCAAATGGTATAACAAGGCCTGCCTTGGGTCCATCCTGATTAGTGAAAAGACATGTTTTTTCCCAACCCATAATCGCAGATGAAAACTTTTAACAGCTTATCCATGTTAAATTGATCAATGCACAATCATGTTCGAAGTTTTGCAGTATTTCTTAATGCCTTCATCCATCGGGTGTATGTGTATATGTATGTGCATGTACATGTACGTTGTAATATCCAGAATTATGTTTGACACAATAGCCACTGCTTATACAATGTTGCGGAGGTGTTGTTTAACAAATATTGTATAAAATTATTTACCTCCCATTGATGCAAATGTTACAAAGTAAACAAAGACACCATCTGCAGATCATTGGCCACTGGGGCAGCCACTATATATACATACCGGTATTTATATGAATATAGTATTGATTGGATTCATTTTGCCAATACTCAAAAGTTCTATAGTGGACAGGAACTAATCTTAATCTATGGACTGGCATGTAATATAGATTGCCAGACCAGCCTTCCGGGCATATGGGGTGATAAATAAATGATCAGTTCAATTACATCTTGTCATAGGGCATGCTTTGCTTGGAGTTGACAGCCAATGTCAAGGGTATGATGACAGTTACCAAGGCTACATGTATACATAGATGTTCTGCACATCTGTTTCTTTACTGTCGCCTCTTAAATCTATTTAATTTACTTCTCCCACTAAATCGATTGGGAGTGGTATATAGCTCAGCACAAAAGTGTCTGCCTGAGGAGTATGAGGTCGAAGGATTGATCCTCCTCAGTGGGCATGGTAGGTTATATTCTCCAACTAATGACTGGTACAACGAAAGCTATGGTATTTACTGTCCTGGTCCGTCGATCCTCCTCAGTGGACCTTTTAGGTTATATTCTCCAATTAGTGACTGGTACATCGAAAGCTGTGATATGTGCTGTCCTGTCTGTTGGAAAGTGTTCACAAAAGGTCCTTGCTGCAAATCAGTAAATGAAGCCGCAGATTTCCTCTAAGACAATGTGTCAACATAACTGTGTTTGACGTCCAATATTCAATTATTATAGATCAATATGCTCCAGTGGGGTTGTTAAACAAGCCAACTTTATCTCTTATCTCTTATCACCTTTAAAAAGCATTACCGGATCTCTTGTGATGTTTAAATTACACAATACAATTTAACTGTGAATATAATTTTAGCCTTGAACCAAGTTGAAGCCATACGTGCATGACATCAGAAAGTTAAAAGTGTTTCTGATGGTAAATACTTCCCATGGTTAACAGCAATTATGTTTTTCAGTATGGCAATGTACTTCCATTTCAACATGCTGACAGTTTTATTGCTGAATATATAATAAGTTTGATATTTTGATGCGAAGTGTCATCTGCAGTGCGGTATATGTGTTATGGATGACCAGATATTATAGGCTGGCAGCAGACACATTAATGTCAAATCACTGAACTAGTCTTACATGAATGCAATGTATATTGGTGGATAGAATGTGCTTTAAATAACTTCTATTTAAAATAGTTCGGATTGTTTGTAATGCTGTAAAATATTTAAAGGCACGTTATCGAATTGCTAAAATATGTGCTTATCTATTGATGTTTGTAACAGATTTCTGGCTAATGGAGCTTTTTTATTTATTAAAATTACCATTTATTCACATCTTATTGCTTACAATATCAATAATGTACATCCAATGTCATTAAATACTTCTCCTGCAATTATTAATATGATACAAAATATTTTAAACTAAGGTACACATGAAGCTATTTGGATGACAAATAACACATAGGATAATGATATTGTAAGCAATAGAATAAAGATATAAGTAAATGTTCATGTTATTAAATGAAAATGCTCTATTAGCCATACAAAATATTACAGGTACAATGGTGCACACATAGCATTTACATACATGTATTGATATTGTAAGCAATATAATGAAGATATATGTAAATGTTCATTTTCTTAAATAAAAATTCTCTATTACACAGAATTTTTTTTACAATGTAGCATTAGATGCGTCAGTACAGTGGTATCTATCTTAAAACTCTGAATGTACCTTTAAAGATTTTTTTTTCGATAAGCTGTTTCTGTTTGAGGATATACGATTCAGCATGAACACAGAGCTCTTGTGTCCCCACTACATGTACATGTACTATTGAATCACCAGATGCCATTTATATTAATGAGAAATATCTCTGGGCTGTCTTTATTGCTGACATATAAATAATGTCCAGAGCAGGTTCTTGGCCAGCTGTGCTTCTTCACTCATCTCAAACCTGCTGTTTTATGTGCATAGTTAGTGAAACATGGTTGCTGTGTATAGGTGTTGGCATCTCCATCATGTTGAATGACTGACCACTGTAAATGTTCTGTCTAGTAATCGTAGTACGGAGCGGGGCGTAGCTCAACAGTAGGTTTGGTTATTTACCATTCCAACCAGTGATCCTCGACTGGTTCATCAAAGGCCATGGTGTGGGAAAATGCACATAAAAGATCCCTTGCTGTTACTCGAAGAAGAGTAGTCTATGTGGCAACAGCAGGTGTCCTCTGTGACCAAGTGTCCATATTATATAACCGTTCGTTTGACATCCAATAACCACTGATTTCTAATCAATGTGTTCCAGTGGTGCTTCGAGTTTGACCGACTATTATACGATATCCATATATACAGCGCTGTGTAAAGTTCAAATTATGCACTGCTTACTACCGGTATGTGTTGTCGAGAATGTTCATGTGACCTTTTCTCATCTGTTTTTGTCTGTCTAAGTGCGTAAACTTTACACATCATTTACTTCTCCAAAACGACTTGACCAATTCCAACCAGAATTTTTTAGGAATATTCCTTGGCACGTGACATTTTATTATTCTCAACCACCACATACCCCAGTCACCCTGGGGCCTGAGGAGCAGGGTCTTTAAAAATCATCTTCTCTACTTCCAGAAATACTATAACCAATGAGTCTTAGGCTTAGGCTTAAGCAACTACATACCAGGTATAGTCACCACCCTTCAGGTGACCATGACCTTGCTAAGACCAAACTTTTCGGAGGTTAGGGAATTTATGTCGAATTTTAAGATAAATAAGTGTAGTCAGGGGAGATAACCACAGCATTACTATGTTGGTAGGTGTCATAAAATGGCACCTACTTTACATGTATATCAGTTCCACCTGAGTATTTTATTTCTATTATGTAGTTATTTAGTTAAGATATTTATTGCTATGTTATGGTTCAAATTTAGGGTGTTTATTATGTGGAGGCAGAACAATCATGGAATAATATAAGCCATGTCTATTTCACTAAAAGATGTCAATTGAAATGGCATTTATTGTGGTTACGTGTTCATGCAATTCCTAATGTCGTAATGACCTAGGTTTACTAAAACCTGTTTTTCTTCAGGTAACATTAAACCAATCCATTTTATAGTCTAGATATGCTGTCTTAATTTTTCTGGAAATTTGAAACCATGGCTTTAAGAAGAAAACTATTATATCAACCATCATGCTTGCATGATTCTGATGTATGTTTGAAGTTGATGGGTAGGACACAATGTCATACAATGCTGTACAATGTCATACAATGTACAATATTACCACTGATCAAAAACTCCCACTATGTGCTTGTGACATATCTGTCAACTCATAATCATGATCATGCATCTTAAATGATTTGTTTTATGGTTTTCCTTTGGCAGTTTGGTCTATATTGTCCAATATATATATATATATATACAAAATGACATTGATGGAAATACTTTGACGTAGACTTATACCTTTACAATACAAGTACATGTACTATGTTTATAAATAGAGTGTAAACTTTTGTAAGCGGGTCTTTGCTTAATTAATGTACCGGTACCATAAAATTCGTCTCATTGTGTACACAGTTAGGCACATAATATTATGCAAGATACTCTGTGAGGAAGGATGAGGGGAGGTTTTGCAGGATGGGTGGGGGGGGGGGGGGTATGAGTTTTACATTCAACTATAGATAATTAGTCACTGTGCAAGTAAATATTTAACAGCAAACTTTATTATATAGCCATTATTTACAGTGCAGTCACAAACTCTTCTGTACATGTTGCATACACACGTGTACACACACTGACATGGTACACCAGTTCAATACCAAACACTCATACCTCTTTCCACACACACACACATGCATTCACAGAGCTCTAAATTGTGCTTATTTAACTTAAATAAAGGATTTTTTAAAGTGTTTTTTAAATTTATAAATGATCAACCACTTCTCGCTTAATCTGCGGAGATAAATACTTGTGCTGATTTCAAGGCAAACTGGAGAAGTCTGTGTGGGTTGGGGGGGGGGGGGCGTTTGCGATGGGAGGGTGTCGGTATCTATATGGTCCACGCCACTTTTAAACATATTTATCTTTCCTACATGTATATCATGTCGGTCTTAATAATAGCAAGAAACTTACTAGTGTTTCAAAATAACTAACAACAAAGCAGTAATTTTGCTCATAAGTGACGCAAAAGAAAACCTTACTGAATCTCCAAAAGTAGACCAAACTTTCATATTAACAGTTTCATACAAAATCTTGGCCTTGTATTGGACCATGTTGATGTGCATGTATAATGGGGGCCATTTGCTATATATTATATATAGTTATTTAATACTTTCTGTAATAAAATGTTTCTTAGACCATATATAAACACATTGTAATAAAAATCTATAAGACTTTTGCTTTCAAAATTAACAAAATGAATTAAATCCTAATTTTAACTAAATCAATTTTCTTGAATGATTAAAGATTACCTGGTATCCATTTTGATCTTAATTAGCTACATTATATAAATGTAGGTCATTAACGGTTGTTTTAGGTTTTATTCTGACACGGTTTTGTAATGTACAAGGCCCATTGTAACATTATACATGAAAAACAATGTAAAATAAATTATTTTTGTGCAATCTTTTGGGTAGGGCATTTGTTTTTGGTTCGTAGTTGATACACATCAATCATTTTGTCCTGAGAAGTGGGAGTGTGTGGCTTAGTCATAGATTCAAGCTGGATCATAAACACTTGTATAACCAACCACGTATACACTGTACATGTATGAATGTATAGCTGCATGCATAATGTATAAGCATTCCTTTCAAATCTGTCACTGTCCATCCCTTCAGTAATTCATTCTGTATACATGTTACATTGTACAAAATGTATATACCCAATACTACACATACTGCCAAACATATTCCAAGTTATAAATGTACAATTTCCACATTGAGTCTTGAGTACCGAAATGTAGATGAGTAGCTTTAATAGTGGTTGTCCAAAAGGATAGGGTGAAAAAGTCTTTAATATTTTTTATGTACATGTTTGACAAACAATTTGTTATTGGTTGTATGACACTATAATGCAATGTAAAATGTTTTCAAAGTTCAATTTAAAGACCGATATTGACACCAAACATTTCTGCTCTGCTGCATCTGCAGACAATAAAAGTGACCTTACAATTTAGAAGAGTTCAAACTATATACTATGTTTTATGGAGTTTACCCCAGTTATTTTCACGAAGTAAAACAAGCAATTTTATTAATATTATAATAACACTTTGACATTTCTGTTGATGTTTATAATCGTATAATAAATGTATGCAGTTATGTAGATAAATAAGGACAGTGTTTTCTCTTTTGTTATACGCAAGTGAAAATAATGACCCAAGTGCACTCGGTGAGCTGTATTTATTTCTACACTTAATCACTGCATTACTTTGTTGCAGTTTACTGTGATCTATCTTCTCACCACTGATCCCTTACCGTGGGTGGCTTATCACAAACAGCCCTAATAAATATGTCTTGTATTTTGTTTGCACCATGATAGCCATGACAGGGCTGATAAAAACTCTGAAGCTAATTCCTTGCTGATGTCCAGATAACTAAATCATAATTGTCAGAAGAAGAGTTTTATTGTTGGACAGAGGATGTTATTTGAAGAGTTCTCAGTTTTATAATGGTTGTGCTGGATACGTACATGTATGTGTACACTGGCTTATTGTACGTACATGTATGTGGAATTCAGGGAATTTTTAAATAGTGTGGAGATCAATGGGAGGGTCTAGTATTAGTACATGTAGTTCTTACCAGGTCAAGCCAATTGGAGAGCATTTTGGACTTTGGGGAAACTTTGAACTGGGTGCCATACTAAAAAATAATGAAAAAGTACGTTAAATAAATGTCCAAAAAATCTATACATTTTTTTAAGAAAATTGTAAAAAGTTGGGTGGAGTTTCTCAGTTTTATAATGCTCTTGCTGTATATATACATGTACATGCACACTGGCTTATTGTATGTATGTGGAATTCATGGCATTTTTAAGTAGTGTGGAGATCAGTGGGAGTGACTTGTTTTAGTACTAGTCTTACCCAAGTCAAGCCCATCAGAGACATTTGAGATTGAGGGTAGGGGATGGAGGGATGGGGTACTCGGAACTTATGGCCATACAATACATGTAGGACAAAATCCAAAACACATTGAATAATCGGGGGAAAAAAATCATTTTTTAAAAATTAATATTAGAAAATAAAGATATTTTAAAAGTTGGGCAGCTACTACAATGACCTTGCAGGTACATGTACATCTTGAAATAGATTTATAACTGTTCATATTATCTAAGTTCTCTTTACAAGATTGAACTTTTACATTTCAATTCAGTCTCTATCGGATATTATACAGACGATGACACACGTTTTGAGTTGTACTAGTAAATAATTTCATCCAGACCCCCCCCACCCCAAACGCGTAGCCTGAACAGGTTCCTTTGGCAGGTAGTGTGAAAACAAGGTGTTTTTTTTATCACTTAATCCAACTATCTCCCGACAAGTAGTTTCAACTTTCAGCTCTTTGAGCATGAGCTATTGATCGTACTAAGTGTTGTAAAGTATGAGCGAATGAATGTTCTGTGACCACAATTTACATTGTCACCGATAAGCTTAAAGTGTAATATATATTTCACGGATCACTCAAGATGTAATACTAACAGGAAATGGATACGCCTTGTACAAGTTGTAGGCAGATGAGGCATTTATTACATATATTTAATGGATTAAATATTTTTATGGCGTAAAATTTTAATATCAATGCAACAAAAATGATTTTGATTTTAAATGCTTATTTTGTAAAGGTATAAATCCTTTTATTTATTAAATAGTGTAATAATGTTTCCACATGAAAAACGATAAAGTTTCTTTGTTTAACAAAATTACCGGATCTATTGAATGTCAAATACCCGGTTTCGGATGAACCTGCAGTTGCCACATAGGCTATTCTTTCTGACAAACAGCAATAGATATTTTATCTACACTTTCCCACAGCCTTTAATGTACCTGTAGTGTATCAATGGGTGGAATGGGAAATAACCCAAAAGGTGACAGGTCTATAGAGGAGGAGGATAAATCAAAATCTTCGACATGTGTGGAGTAATGTGGAACCCAGGTGTGCTTTTGTTTTCAAAAATAGTAACAGTTATCCAATATTTATGATGTGACAAACGCTCAATACCAAACAACTCGGGGGGAAAATGTGTCAGTTGTGATGTATAAAAATAAAAAAACGTTACGATATGCATGATTTACATGTCAAATGATTTACACACATGGTAACCTTGTATATCATAATGAGCATTAAAGTAATAATAAATTCGTTATGTTTTTAGCGGCATATTTTGATAATTGATGGATAAGATTTCTTTCTGGCACAGACATTTTATATCAAAAGCTTTGTGTGCACCATTATTTAGAGTGTGGTCTGACCATAGACAGAGTGAACTATCAGTTCCAGCATCCTCTACAACATCCTTTAGATGGATGATGGCGTTAAAACACATTACCCATTACCATTGGTTGAAAATGATTCCAGGAGCAAAACGTGTTTTACCTGTTGTATGTAGGCGGTGGCCATCTTGATAGTAATGAGAGTTTTAAAAACCTGATGGAGAAACATATTTTATATTTACTTGGCTTAATGAGGAACGGCAAGAGGGTACATGTTCAGTTACCATCAATATCACTTATGTTGAGTCTTAACACAAGTGATATTGATCATAGTCTCGCCATTAATTATGTAGCAATCGATGGATTGTGAAGCGTTTACTTTATACCATGTTCTGTTAGAAGGAAATGTGTTTTATGTGATAGATTGTGACATTTTTACAAAACCAATGTAGCAGGAAGAGGGTTAAGTGATAAATCTGCCACTCAGGTTGTCTGTACTTCTTGTTAAGCCTTTTCTTTTTTCATTTTCTCAGGCAAGCTGAACAGTCTCAGTGTGTCCATTCTGTGATTTGGATTTACTGAGATTGATCTCTTTTTCTATTGAAATGATTTCAAGGTTTTTCTGCTAATTAAAACAGAAATTCACAGATTTACCTGTGTCTGTCTATTTTAATGTTGCTATTGTCATAAGACTCAAAACTAGAATGCCAGACAATGATGAATCACAGATTATCTTTCCACAGTGAAATTAATTTTGTCAGTCCTGAATTTTAGCGAGAGACTGAAAACATTAATTTCATGATGGACAGATAATCTGCAATTTCAAGAATCGATTAAAAATCACCATATTTCTATTAAATTATTAATACAGGTCCACTCTTTAAACAAGATAAGTTTCTTTTATGTAAGCCACACATTTTCCTAGGAAATTAACCATTACACAGAAAATCCTATACAAGCCTACAAACAATTAATTATCGCCTTAACTTGGTTTAATGTTTATAATTTATAATTGGTGATCATTACTTTCTTTTATACAGACACACACAATGAAGAAAATATTTGAAATAATTTGCTGCTCTAATGCCTGAATTAATGTGAAAGCAAATCTCTGATTTATGATCTAGATCTTAGGATGCTGCCAAGTGTCACTGTGCTTGACATTTTCAGAGTCCTCCGATAATATCTTCTAAGTCCCAGTCACCTTTATCTCGTTTAAGTAGAGTTTTATTACTTACAGTTTCTGTGTGATACAGTTTTATTGCGGGTGAATGAAACATATATATTATTTGTCATCTCATGTTATGCAGTATCATTTTTAAACACGTTTTATAGTCATATAATAGTAATTACATATGGCCCATTCCACGTTACGTGTGTTACAACCCAGAATTGTATTTTACAGAACAATTATTCCTGAGAGATAACTCTTTCTTAAATGTTTATAACTATGATGGTATTACCATCATAGTTATAAACATTTAAGAAAGATTATCTCTATAAAATTAATTTTTATTTTTACGAGTTACTATTCATTACATATACATGTACTTCATTTTTTTAATACAATATATAGGATTTTAAAAATTAATATTTCGATTTGTATTTTTACGAGTTATTATTTATTATATATACTTCGTTTTTGATACAATATAAATAACATTAGTTGTGTTGAAATGTACGGTAGGCAAAGAGAGAAGTTGTGTAGTTTGGGGATGGGTAAGACAGACTTAAGAAGTTGCTTACACTGCCTATATTTAGTGCTTTATATATATTTATTATGTTCCCTCGGGTGAAATAACTATCCCACACAAATATGAAGGATTCATATAACCTTAATTTTCTGACACAATAATGTTGAAATCAATTTGTTAAAGTAACCTAATGTTACCAAAAAAATTACCCGACCGACCCTAATTTGAACCTGCCGACCCTAATCTTTTTTCGTATGTCCAAAACATTTTTTTATAGAACATCGATTTCCACGAATTCTATTCCAAAACTATTAAAACCTATCAACACCTATTTAATA
>JAUTCZ010048747.1:0-11462 GCA_032273805.1 Melanodrymia brightae | reverse complement strand
GAACTAAAAGAAGAAGAAGATAATTAGGCCGAACAAAAAAAGTTACTCGTTTCCGATTACATGCTGGAAAAACAGGGTAGGGAGGTAGGAACAACATTTTATTTTGCAAAATAATTTTATTGATGGATATTAAATAGGTGTTGATAATTTTGGAATGTTTTCGTGGAAATCGAGGTTATATTAAAAAAATGTTTCGGACATACGAAAAAAGATTTAGGGACGGCAGGTTCGAATTAGGGTCGGTCGGGTAACCGGAAACAAACAATATTTTATGAAACGTCTAACATATTTCAGACACAGGACTTTAGGGTATACATAATGTGAATTTATAAAGTTATTTAAATAAAAAAATACTATTTCAACCACACAGCTTATTTAAATAAGTTAACATATTTAACGATTTAATATATTTAATCAAAGATATAAAACATTAATTAAAAAAAAACCATTTACTTCTTGAAAAATTAATGGAAATGATAAAAGTAAACGACTGCGTGAATATAATATTCTGTTTATTACCGTAGGTCGCATATAGGTGAAATAATCCTGAAGCGACTTTAAACTTCAAATCATTCATTCATTCTTACTCTGGTTTACCATCCTTTTTATCAGTCCTATCCTCTTAATCTATATAAGCTGCAACGTAGACTATTTGTTAGATAGCACGTTTTCCATAAAACATTAATGTAATTTTTACGTCTACATGGATACAATCTGGGTAACAAGCACTCAGGCATAAATTTATGATGGTGGTAATAGTGAAAAGATAAAGATAAAGATTGTTTGTTCAACGACACCACTGAAACACATGCATTATTAATCAGCGGTTATTGGATGTCAAACGCACGGCTATATCAATCCTTGGTCACGGAAAAAGCCGCTTCCGCGACATAGGTTACTCTTACCGAATAACAGCAAGGGATCGTTTATGTGCACTTTCCCACAGATAAACTAGCACACATCACGGCTTATGATGGACAGTCGTGGATCACTGGTTGGAACTTGAAATAACCCAATGGGTCCACTGAGGAGGTCTTGAAACGAAAGCACGGATAGTCCATACAAATTTACAATAATCAAAATTAAAACTCCGGTGTGTGTCTTGCTTTAGCTGTGTATTTGGTATTACAATATGCACGAGAAAATAAACGAGGCGGAGAACAATATTAATTACATGTATATACCCGGTAATTTAAAAGAGAATCGATTGCTGGTTTAAATTGGCGTAAACAGTATCTAATATTCGAACATTCCATAAATAATTCCAAGCAATTTCACTAACAATAAAGCCAAATGACTGTATAAAACATTTTAAATATCAGGCGCGGATACAGGGGGGTCCAAGTTTTTTTAGAATTACACTTGAAAAAAAGGAGTAAACGTATCGGTTATTGCTGGAAAACTCGCCTAAGCGGTCCTAAATTCTTTTTTTTTTCATGGGGGAGGCCCCCAGACCACCCCCCCCCCGTCTTTGTATGCGGATGCCTTTGGCACCCGCTTTGGAGGCTACGCCTTCCATGCTGCCCTTTTATATATATATATTTTTATTTGCCCTTTTTATCCAGCAACCCCTCTTACCGAAATCCTGCATCCGCCCCTGAAATATAACAACAGTTTAAGCGATTAGATGTTTTATATAATTAACGTAATGACAAAATGATGCGTGACAGAATGATGAGATATCTAAACCAGTGGTTAGAGTGTCCGCCTGAGAAGAGTGCGATCGCATGATTGATCTTCGTCATTTAGTAACGTTCCAACCATTAGTTCACGACTTCTATACCAATAGCTGTGGTATACGCTACCCTGTCTGGTAATAAGATAGTCTAAACGTGTAGCGGCAGGGAGCTTCTGGTATTATCTTTATGTTTGCAAAATTAACGTGAGTTAAACATCCAATAACCATTGCTTAATTAATCAATGTGCTCTAGTTATGACAATAAACAAGAAGCTTTATCTTTACACATCATCTTATCTTTACAACTACAACGCATTGTTACGGGTGGTCAACCCTAGACTAGAACAAATAAATAATGGAAAGTCACTTGGCTAGCGAAGATGTACACTACTATTATATAGTGCAGCCTTTGTCTGGGTGTATTTTGTAAGTATACTACTGTAAAATTCGCATTTGGTTCGATTACATTTCGGATCATAATCAAGTCAACTGATTCTAGTGTCTGGTAAAACCGTTTACGGTGTGTGAACGTGGCAGGTGCTGTAAGACACTGCGTTGACACCGTGTAACCGACACAACAAAACAGACACATTGTTAACAATCGGGTGAATTTCCCCACAGTTGATCTCTTACCTTTACCTTTCCCTGTCACCCACTATTTAAACATTAGTATACTGTTCCCCCATCAGTGTAATTCAGCTTCTGTCGACAGGTGAGACCATTAGTCACACCCCATTCATGAATCATAATACATATCACTTTATTATTTCAACGTTTCCCACAAACAAAACGACGTATATTTATTTAAATCCATTATAATGTAAAGACAACGTATTATTGATACGAGTTCAAAACTACATTTCTGTAAAGATATCTTTTTCATTATAATTTTTAAAAAAGCACATTGTTTTATCATGAGGAAATTTTTTAATGGCAATACATTTTAAAAGACTATAATATATACCAGCCGCTGGTTAGTTATAACTTATTTACGTGCTAATATTCAATTAAGTTTCAAGCACGTCTGTCATAGTTACGCAGTTCAGCTGCCTCAACTGCCTGTCCACGACAGAAGTTAGTGTTAGTACTGTATGATAGAGGAAACCCGCTATTCCGAATTGATAAGTAGCAAGGGAACTTTATATGCACTTTTCTACAAACAGGACAGTACTTACCACGACCTTTGTTAAACTGGTCGGTGTAAGTAGAAGTATACCTACCCATTGAGCCCCGCGGAGCACTCACTCTGGGCTGGTGTCGGTACTGGGATTAAAAATAATAATTGGGATTAAAAATCCCATATGCCACGAATAGGACTCGAACCAAGTACCTACCAGTCTTAATTCCGTTGCGTTAACCACTGCGCCACGGAGACCGGTTTATTATCACAGAGAAATCTAGGTGTCGTGTCTCATCTCAATTCTGGAACAATAGCACATTCACTATCGTATAAAGATAGTACTGTTTTGAACAATATATTAAAAATGTATTATCGCCTTTCAATAATTTAACAGTTGAGCTACCAATGCAAAACATACAGACCTATAATACACTGGCATGAACTGCTTGCACCCTGTACATCAACAATTATTATTGTTTGCAAACACCCATCAATATTTAGGGCTTAGAATTACGCCATTGATCACCGTTTTTGACAACTACATGCGAGCGAACTGATTTTAAACTGGTATGATAATGCTCCACATGGCAAACAGTTAACACAAATTCATCTAAAACAAGTTGTAATTGTACAATAATAACAATATAAATAATAGATTCTAAATTAATTGTAATTTTATTAAAATGATGAACTTATGCAAGATGATTTTTAACGGTTAAACATGCACTGGTGACACTACATGTTCGCGAAAGATGACGGTAGTATCAATCATTCGAAACGGCGACTTTAAAATACCTATTTGTTTTACTACCAGATGGTTTTGTTGCTTTGTATAGAAATTAAATGTATTCTGGTAACTCCGTACAATAGGCTAAGTCCATACTTAGCAAAATAGAACATGATGTCTTAAGTGTTTAGGCTAATCCTTGTGGGAATTGATCGATTTATTCGTCTTCTTGTCTGTCGATCATCTTGTGGGTGGTATATTACTGAACAAACTGGCATCTGACTTAAAATGAGCTGTATAGGCCTACACATTTTACCGAATTAAATATTTATCATTGTCAATCTTTGCATTCTTCGCTAAAATCGTACACAGGACAAACAAGAACGACGTCAACATGCAAAGTATTTAGTAAAACGTGGAGGAAGTTTGAAACGATTGACGTCATCCAACTGTCTGATAAAGGTTAATGAAAAAAACAAAAGTTGAACTATTAATAAACAAGCGGTCATGAATGAAACATTCAGGGAAAACACAAACAACGGAACTGATTCTGTGTTTGGGTGTATTGAGGATACGATTGACACACGGCCTGCTGTTATTTCTGAATTGGAGAGGAACCTTTCAAACATTACCTTCTATCAGAATAATAACCTTAAGGAATGTTCAGGATGTGAAAATATAAAAGTTGTATTGCGTACAAATACATGTAGCAAACATCAAATACAATTTCAAGAAATAGTCGACCAGGAACAGAAACCCTGTGAGGTCTTGCAGAGATGCTGCGTACTTCAAAATGAGGAGCACTTTCAAAATCATCCGATATACCAAAGAAATGACGAAGATATGCATACTAACTGCGTAAATGGAAGACAACGTATTGAGTCTGAACATCCAGTCGATACGTTAGCAGGAGTCGACATTAAATCTCCATCTCCAACAAGTGGAAGTAACAGTGATAAAGATTCCAATAATGATCTGACTTTACAAAAGCAACCATTGTCGATCTACCACACGCATCTGGTTACTAATGCAATTAAGGAATTGTATTTAAATGTTAGTTCACAAAACAAACAAACACCAGCCACATTTGACAAAGAATTGAGTTTCGAAAATCCTAATCAGACTAAATCTCCCGTTTGTTCTATTGATTTGTCATCACCAACATTAGAGGGAGGATCATCATCTGAATCAAACACATATTCAGAATCTCCGCCTGAACCTCCTCTTCTACATCACCATCATTACCATCTTCAATTGTATACGATAGTTCTGATTTATCGACGCATACGTTACCCTATGGTGACGCAGCAAACATTTCCGTCTTCAGAGTACCATCCCATCACTATACGCACGACGATACCAATACTTTGTGCAGCAGTCCTCATGTAAGATGTAGCGCAAGGGGATCACCTGATTGTTGTGGAAATAGAGATGAGATATTTACATCTGATGGCAATAAAGTGATGCATAGCTATGAAATAAGCCAAGCTCCCGATTATATGCTACAGAACAATGTGACATACACATCACGCAGCGATAGTTGTGCAAGCAGCGACGAACCTAGGAGTATGTCTAGAGTACAACATTATCACTTGGCAAAACACGATGGAACTCCATGCATCCAGAGTGTAAGGAGTATCTGTAGTGCAAAGCATGCTTCTAGAATAACAAATCATATTGTAAGAACTTATAGTACAGACACGTCTGGCAGTCATAGCTTGTCGGGAAACGACGAAGCAACGAGCGCTCATAGGGCTTCACCTTACTCTATTGTACGAAATACGATTACCACGCCATGCAGTCATAGCTTGACAGGAAATAATGAAGGAACAGGTGCTCCTAGGGCTTCACCTTGTCCCATTGTACGAAATAACACAGACACGTCTTGCAGTCATAGCTTGAGAATAAACGACGAAGCAAAGAGTGCTCCTAGGGCTTCACCTTACCCTATTGTACGAAATAACATTACCACACCATCCAGTCATAACTCAGCGGAAAACGATGAAGCACCGAGTGTTCATGGGGCTTCACCTTGTCCTATTGCACGAAATAGCAAAGGCACGTCATGCAGTCATAACTCGATAGAAAGCGATGAAGCAAGGAGTGCTCCTAGGGCTTCGCCTTGTCATAATGCACGAAATAGCATATACACGTCATGCAGTCATAGGTTGATGGGACAGGATGAAGCCACACT
This sequence comes from Melanodrymia brightae, assembly GCA_032273805.1. NCBI lineage: Eukaryota > Metazoa > Mollusca > Gastropoda > Neomphalida > Peltospiridae > Melanodrymia > Melanodrymia brightae. The sequence continues at coordinate 5,743 of JAUTCZ010048747.1, read as the reverse complement.
TGGTCCTAGTGCTTCACCGTGTCCTATTGTAAGAAATAACACAGGCACGACATGCAGTCATAGCTTGGTGGGAAGCGACGAAGAAACGAGTGCTCCCAGAGCTTCGCCGTATCCTATTGTACGATATAAGGTAGGCACGTCATGTAGTCAAAGTTTGACTGGAACAAACGATAGCGATACCAGAGTTTCAACGGGGCCTATTCAACAAAACTATATACATAGCTTGACAGGAAACAATGAAACTACTTCTTATAGTGTCTCACAGTGTCTTATTTCACAAAACAATAGCATTGACACGCCACACAGTCATAGCCTAACGGGAAACGATCAAGCAGCAAGTGCTCCCAATGTACCATCTGGTCATATTGCACACACTGATAGCATAGACACGCCATCCGGTCATGTCTTGACCAGAAACGATGAAATAAGGGATGCTTCTATGGTATCACCTTGTTCTATTGCACAACATAATAGTATAGACACGCCATGCAGTAATGGCTTGGCAAGAATCAAACTAGCAATGGATAGCACACGGTTGTCATCTGGAAATGCGTTACTATATGAGGAGGTATGTCCGTCAATCGGTCACAATCTGACGAACAGTGACCAAGAAGTGTATATGACCAAGTTAACATGTGATGCTTTAATACAAACCGATGAGACTTGTCTATCAGTCGGTCATAATTTGACGAAGAGTGATCAAACCATTTTCGTCCAGAGAGTATCACATGACCATTTGGCACAAAATGACGGAAGATCTATTGCAAACGGGAACAGAGTGATAAATAGCTGTGAAGCAAGTCATCCATCCAGTGTATTGCCGCATTCTGTTGTACAAAACAATAGCATAAATACTTTCCCGGTTAGTGATGGAACGATGTTAGTCCCTATGAGTGAAGGTCGCGTGCAGTCTTCAGCGCCAGTAGCAGAAATGTTGTTAGAGCAAGGACTCTACAAAGATGTCGATACTACATCTGTGGGTAACTGGGAGCCTCAAGTAGCACTATGCAGTAACATTGTCCTTGATTGTTGCGATCATTCTCCAGCATGTCAGCAAAAAGCAGATACTAGACGTGTCACACCATCATGCAGACGTCATATCACTTACTGCGCAGATGTATGTACGTCACAACCAAACTATAAATTGAACCAGAATCGAGATTCTTTACCTTCAAATAGTGCATCAAATATTTCACAAAAGAACTTTGTTAATGATACATGTACTAGCGCAGATATCAATGAACGCGTATCAGCACGTGTGTCATATAGATTGATAAATACTTGTTCTGTTGACCAAGCTAAACTAATCTGTCCGCAAACTGGTTCACCATTAATTAACACGCCAGTTGCATGTAGTGTACCAAGTTGCAACCAACATGCATCTTTCAATACATCACCAATTCTCCTGAACAACAAGTTGCACAATCCTACATCAGATAGTAATAACGTCAATATCGTATCATCTAATGAGGCAAGACTATATAGTAGTAACTGTAGTAGCGTTGTTGTTGTTAACAATGATATACGAGGCCATAATGTAGATATGGCTATGTCTAGACTAGGAAGACCACTCAATAATACTTCAGATAGCCATGGAATGTCATGTGAAAAGAAAGCCAATTTATTACCACGTAAGTTCGAAAGACAGCTAAATAATAGCAAAGATATTCAAAACCATAATAAAGATGAACATATAAATGGAACTCAAAGTTATGGAAATATAAACTGTAAATCGTGTCCAAAAGTCAACCATATGCAGACGTTTCAAAATTATAATGTAAATGGACAGAAGCGAGTTACAGGGGATTGTCAAAGGAACAGTCAACCAAAAGGTAATCAAATAACCCACAACAAAACAATATGCCCCAAGCGATACCAAAGGTACAGACCTGCAGAGACAGCGTCTGTAGAAAAACAATCCACTCAAATGAAACATCTCAAACGAAGGCGTAAAAATGAACCAGTTATAAGAAAAAATCTGTTCGATGTAGGTGGGTACTCACCAATAGATTCTTCAGGAATAGAGCCAGATTATGCAGACTGGAAATATTCAAATCACCATTTAAATAGAATGAGTGATAATACACGTATTTATCCACAAAATCCGACTGCTGGCAGACACAGTAAAACCTCAATGAGATACATGGATGGTAATAGACTTAAATTTAAAACACATAATAGTCTAAGCAGAGAACAAAGGATGCATGGCCAAAATTTAAAAATAGCAAAAGGTCGTCTTGATTGCAACTGTAATTCAATGCCAAGTGAGAACAAGTCAATCGTGAAAGGATGGCGTGAGTTCTATGACTTGGATGCTAGTAAACATTCAAATAATTCAGAGTACTCCAACAAACACAGCTCGAGCAGTAACGTAATGTCTGGCGATCGCAACGTCATTGATTCTATAAGCTATGTCGACAACTTATCTAACCTAGATGTGTCCGATTCAGTGTCCAGGAACGATCATTCCAGTGAGACCAGTGGAAGTAAGTACACCACGATGGAGGAAAGTATTACCAACATGGCGCCACGAAATGAGTGTCTTCCAATGATTGACAGATTGAAACGTGGGCATCTAACGCAAAGTAAGAGCAAAGGGACCGTACAAAATCGGAAGCTGTTTAGCAGAAATCAGCAACCGTATTTTCCGTGTGGTCTTGAAACAAAGGCGAGATATCGAAAGCAATGTTACAATGATGCTCAGAACAAAACATTTGATGGAAGAACGAAGTCGGAAGTACCCATACAACTTCAGTCAGACGCTGTTTTCAGTGATGGTGAGCTTTCTGTCGTCATTCGTGGAGATGACCGAGGAAATCCACAATCTGACAACTTCAATATTAAGATATCTGTTTTGCACAAGTGTTTAAATGCACCAAAATCAAAAAAGGTTAAGCCAAAGGTGTGTCACGGAAGTGTTCGCCAAAGTTACGATATAGTTGGCCTGAGGGCTCAATGGCCTCCCTTTGATACCAGCAACACGTTGGAAGCACGACGGCGGTATTTAGCTCAGTTTTTCTAGACATATTATTCAGTTTTAAGTATTTCTGTGGAACAACTGTCATCTGCTCATCCTATATAACCTGTAACCTCAATTTGCTGTTCATGTTGTAATATTATTCATGTATTCATCGGCTCCTATTGTAAATATATTCACACGTAACCTTGATCTGCTCCTGTTGTACATAATTATATTCACGGGTAACCTCTATCGTACCACTGTAACCTACTGTACATATCTAATTATATTCACGTGTAACTTACATCGGCTCCTAAGGGAGGCCTACACATATTCACGTGTTACTCTCAGCAATTCCTCTATTATTTATTCAAGTGTAGGTCTAATGTTCATCGGCTCCTTCTTATGTACATACATATATTCACGTGATACTCTCCATCAGTTTTTCCTATTGTACATACATTGATGATTGTATGAGTAGTGGGTATGTTCACGTGTAGGCCTAATCTCCATCAGTTCCCCATATTATATATATTCACGTGTACACTTCACAAGCTCCTATTATACATGTATTCACCCGTTACCGTCATCAGCTTCTTGTATTGTTAGTTTCACGTTTATTGTACAGATATCCCTAGAAGTTGTATGATCAAAGTTGCATTGTATACATCATAAGTATAAGCTAATTAATTTAGCTTTGAAATTTCTTCTGTTGTGAGCGCAATTAAAAATTCTCTTGTAGCCAATGATGTAATTAGTAGAGATAATTTCAGCGGCTAGCTGATTATTTCATTGAAAGTCGGAAATGTTGTGTAACAAACATGATATTTTTTAAATATATAGATCTCTGTATATATATAATTCTGCTTGAATAGTATCACTTTTGATAATGCTATTTTAATGACTATAATCCATTAGAATGTTTTTTTTATTAAATTGATTTACTTTTCACGTAATTGAGTTTTATAAGATCATTGTAGTATACATGTACTAATTTATGGAACACACTGCATTCATTGTGACATAATCTTGTTTATATTTTGCTACGAAGATAAAAGAAGATAAAAACCCGTTAGTTCATATGTATTAGAAATCGTAGGCCTATTATTAATTGTAAGTGACTGGTAGTTTTCGTATTCGGCGGCTCAACATTACATACAGCGGTAAATACGTGTGCGTGTGTGTGTGTGCGCGCGCGCTCTATTAATTGTGGAGTTTAAAGGGAGCATTATACCAAATAAAATCTCATGGCCGACAATGTTAAAATTAGTATGTGCTTAAAACTGGTACAAAAAACGTATCAAAATATATTTGCACTATAAATATATAGATAAAACCACATATATATGTTTTTCTGATTTCTGTATTTCACGAGTGTATTTCGTGCTGGAAACCCCGATGCCGCAAAAACATAATAATTATAGGCACAGTGAAGTATAAATTATTTAAAATTGTTTTTCTTTTCCCCATCATTTCCAAATATACACATCTACTAAGTCTATAATAATATTTTGAAATGATGAAAACCCAAAAAAAAATTCAAAACTTTTATTTATTTATTTTACTTCACTGTGCCTATGATATGTTTTTAAAATAATGTTTTTTTTATTTTTTATTTAGTTTATTTTTGGAAAACTTATTTTTCCGATATGTTGACCCAACTGGTATGCATCAAGTGCCTGTGGTTAGTGAAACTCAAGTCAATGACTATTATATTAGTTTAACGATTCTCATTAAAATTAAGTACTATAATATCATTATTTGATATTCATTACTAATTCACTTGACAAAAGGTTTGTCCCATACCCATAGGCTTTGTTTCACAGACGAAGTGGAAGCGTTGTTGACAATTCTTGACTTCCAATCGTGCACCGCCTGTTCTGGAAACCACGTGGCAGTGATACGTGTCTGGTTGGTGGTTCGCCTTGTTTTGAAGATAAGTCACAGTAGATGCGTCATGTGACAACGTCACGTTCCGTTCCTGTATAGAAGAGAACTATTTTAACACGACAGCAATGCACGCCGGAACACCCTTCTCCTACCCCCACACCCAAACCTTTCCTGTCATAGACGCAACGGCTGGACTTGACAAGAACTCGTGCCTATGACAGGCGTCTGCTATAACAGCTTGTTCTGAATGTAGACGTTAAACAACTTGACTTGACTTGACTTGACTTGACTTGCACTCCGGACGAAAGGAGTGGGTGAGGGGTCTGAATGATTCGCTATTGTATAATGTAATGCCCACAGCTATGGCAAACGGACTGAAGGGTCGAGTATGGTGTTTAAACATCTCTTGACATGGGGAGAGGGTTGGAAGGGGTATGGATGTTCGTTCACCCAAGGATTTTTGTTCTAAATTGAATCTCACTTGTTTTATTTCCTGTTATTTTAAAGTGCTTATTCTTCTTCTTCTTCTTCTTCTTCTCTTTCACAATTTACACTAATAGTCTGTAGGATGAAATGAGCTGTCTTTTCCAGTTCGCCTCTAAATAGTTTGCTTATAAATAGAAGTAGAGACGTACACGTATATTCGTTTGAACAGACCTCAAAAGTTCATTATTATTACTAGACGTTTCAGGTGTTAATTTTTCGTGTACGAACTGGACACAACAGGCTTGACCGGCATATGCATAAGGTAATCCGACCATGTCTTCGAAGACTATTAAAACCTGAGGGACAATACCTAGACAACTACAACACCACTCAGACTGAACGCTCACATGTTCCAAAAGTTCAAATTAGTGCCATCACCAACTTGCAGCTGTGGTCTGGAAGACCAAA
>JAUTCZ010048736.1:0-11463 GCA_032273805.1 Melanodrymia brightae | reverse complement strand
ATGTGTTAGAGTACAATGAGGTTGTGTAGTAGGAGCTTTTGGTCACTACTATTGTGAGAGAGCAGAGAGAAAACCTGGGAGATGGAATGAATTCTTGTATTCAGGGTTAATAAAGGGCTTTGTAAACATGCCATTTGCGTATTTTTGCACTTTAATATTATTCTTAGATATTCCAGGGGCGGTATTTATCAAACAACTTAAGTTTTTCTTAAGTTTTGGCTTAAGTTTCATTAAATTGAATAACGTAATACAACAACGTACGCTTAAGTTTTTGTAGAATTCTTAAGACACCTCAGCAGGAAACTTCAGACTTGAGTCGAAAACGTCCAAAACTTATGTCTATGGGTTGTTTTTGTCTCAGAACTGAAGTCACAATAGTAGAGACTTAAGTTTTTTCTTAGACTTAAGTCTAATTTCTCACTTAAGTCGCTTGATAAATACCGCCCCAGATCTTTTACTAACAATATTTCATTTCATTCCAAAATGTGTAATATCGTAACATCTTAGTGCTTACAATATCAATATATGTATATCCAATGTATTTCTTGTCATCGAATATTGTTATAGTAGCTCAATGTGTACGTTTTGCCTAAAACCAATTGCCAGACAAACGTCCAAGGACCATATTAAGCAAACACATTGGATATACATACCTGTACATTGATATTTAAAGCAATAAGAAGTAAGTACATGTAAATGTTAATTTTAATCATAAAAATACAACATTAGAAAAAAAAATATGTTAAAAGGAGCATTATCTGCGTAAACACGGTGACATTAGTTTTAAAACTAGACATTGTGCCTTTAAATAATACGGAGCTATTTCGGTCTTTAAAATAGTGGTCTTTATAGCGTCACGCGTTATTTTAACCGAGGTTAGCTTTAAGAGGGTTTTTATGAATGCACAGTTCAGATGATGTCTGTCAGCATTAGTATTATTATGAATGAGATGGAGTAAATGCAATAATTATCCGTCAATAACAATGTTTTACTGTCATCCTATACAGAATAATGCGGCATGAAATACATTCACTACAATAAGTGTCACGTGCCTCATTACACCTGGTTTGTCACTTCCGAATTGCTTGCTATTAAGACAAAGCCAGAATGCATCACTGCATGCCAATTGCTGTCGTCTCATCTGCTATAATATTGATACATACCTGTTTATTGTTTATATCAGGATGAAAAACCCCACGCACAGATATTAACCTGTGATCTCCAATTTTTTACGATATTCAGCATATTTGATGATTTGTTTACACGTTTTTAAGACCCTGCCAAAATAACATTGTAATTATCGGCCTAAAGCATCAGCGTAATGACTAATGGCACATAAAAGTCTCTGAGTTCATTATCCAGCATCATTTCGCTCGTTAGATGTGCTTTGAAACAAGTCATACGATAAATGGTGTCTAACGGCCTCTCGCTACCGTATTTTCTATGGAACACCACCATTGCCAGAATTACAAAATTACACGACTTTGAGGTAATTAAAATATAATGAAAACCCGAAAATACTATTGTTTGAACATTATACTTTAACATAATAGCCCATCGGACGTTTAACTGAATCATTATTATGTAAAGTAACGATATTTAGAACACGGGTATATAAATCGTTAGCACCAACAATATCACTTGGATTGAGATCTCAAGATAAAATGTCGTTATCAGATCTGATGAAACGTTTCAGGTGGAATTATCAACTTAACGTTTCAACGCACGTGGCTGGGGTCGACCTCCAACGAAGACCAGATACTATTATCTTGGTGTATATATAGATCGGTATATAATCATCAGATGAATTGTCTTTCACGGGAATAATAGCGTGTATATTTGATCACTCACTGTGAGTTTAGAGTCTGCCATGGGCGTCATTGTCTGGAACAAAAGTGGTTGGGGGAGGTACCGCTTGTGACAAATGTTTTGTTGAGCAACGGCCGTTCACCCAGTAGGCCTACAGATTTTGGTCGCATGTATGCAATACATTAATGCGTGGTAATGTGTTATTTATACTAAAAAACTGGGGGGACATTTGCACGTTGGTCCCCCTCACTCCAAAAAGTTGGGGGGGGGGACATGTCCCCCATCAAGTGACGCCCACGGAGTCGGCGGTTAACCTCACGGGATTCATTCATAGACGATCTTACTTTGGAGCAGACTTCACACGTCCCACGAGTTTTACTCTAGTCTAAACGTCAAAACCAATAACCTAGACAAAATAGTATCACAGCACAAGGCAGTCAAGAGGATATTCTGACAGACGTTAAAGAACGTCTGTAGTGGTCATACAGTGCAGTAACAGAAGTTACTGTTAGTAGAGCAACGGATCTTTTACACGCACTGTTCCTCAGACAGGACGGTACATGCCACGGCCTTTGTTAAGCCATGCAGTTTTGGACTCCGGTCTGTCTAAGGTACCCATTGAGCCTTACGGAGCACTCGCTCTGGGTTGGAGCCGGTATAGGGATTAAAAATCTCATATACCACGGATGGGATTCCAGTCTTAAATGAAAAAACCACTTATAAGCACAAGTGGGATTCGAACCTACTGCACCGATTCGCATGGCACTTGACAGTCCAACACCATAACCACTCGGCCAAACAAATTTTTTTTTTTAAACTATGCTACAGATATATTAAACATAATGTACAGTAACTCAATAATATCGCTCCAATCTTCTTAATTAGTCATCCAGACAAGACACATTTAAATACGATTTAGTGTTTTCGATTTGAGCATACTAAAATGTCGCTGATAGAAAGATGACAGTTTATCTGCTTTACTACTATAGCTGTTTCTAGGCTGAAGATATTATACAACACTTATTAACTACATGTCTGCGTTCTGGGGGAAACTTAATATTGGTGATCGCATCAAGGGGGAATTAACGGAAACCAATCGCATATCCGTTCATGCTGCGACATTTGATTAATTGTCAAGTGCAGACCCTGTGACCTTGTAATATCAATATTTTCTCAAACATGTACATTATAATTCTGGTTTGGAAAGTTATATATATTGATATTGAAGTTTTTCTTGTGATTTATAACAATTAAAGGTTATCAAAATAATTTGTTCTTCTCATAACTTAATGATTGTGGTAGGCAATTCTTCTTATTTTTTCCGAAGTGCTGTGAAGATTATAATGCTGTTGTACAGAGCCGTGTCAAGGTTATCGATCACGAGGCAGGGCAAGAGTTCAAATTACAACACGAGAAACCTTCCTCACCATTGATTAATTACATCACAGAACACATTAAGTTTTAATAAATATAATTTTTCGTGCATTTTACTGATAAACTGTACTGAAACGCATAAGACATTTTAAAACTTTTACAGTGGATAATTGTTTTCAGTGAATTTTGAATCTTTGAGGATCCAGATTGATAATTCAATGATACCATTGACTATTTTGAGAAATCCACAATGGCCGCCAAGAAGCTCTTCAAATCCACATATAACTGGCGACATCTTGCTTCTTATTTGACGCAGACCAGTGATGTTTGAATCTAACCTCAGGCCTTGGCCCATTGATTAAGGGATGGAAATATTTAATTACTTTGTAATGGCAAATTGTAGTGTACAGCGTTGAACAATGAAATGTGTTCACACTTCATGGTGAACTTAGAGCTTGACTGAGACGCCGATTCTAGAACACATTTTAGATATTATCTACTTTTCAACATTTTCCTGGGAAGGACCCCGATATAAAGTATTTTGTTTTTATACACTAATCTGTGTATTCTTTTACATTTTCTGAGAAATGGTCCCTTAACCCATAGGCATTTTTGTATTTTTGTCTACACTATAATTATAATTGTATAGTATAGAAAAACATACAAAAATGAAAAAAAGTTATTTGTATCTAACCCGTTAGATAAAAAATAATATTATTATTTTCATTTTCTGCACTTATTCAAAGGAACAGGCAGAAAGCGGGATTTGTTTAATTCTAACATGTCCTGGGGGAACATCAGATCCCTAGAAGTCTTTCGTTTTTATAAAGTAAGCTGTGCAATTTTCAACATTTTTTGAGGAATGGTAGCTAGTCGCATGTTCAAATGAACACCACTATGGGGAATCTTCTTTTTAAGATTTCTTGTGCGGTGAGGACGCTCACTGGGACCTGGTCGTACAAAGTGGACTGTTCCGTCAGCACATCGCTCCCTGAAACAAATTATGGATCCGCCCTTGAAACTGATCATAATAAAACACCTCACTTTGTGGAAAATGAGTATGTGGTTTGTTTGCGTATTGGGATGTAAACCTATAAAGCGATCTTTATCGTCTGATAACCAACAATCAGACGATATAATGTAATTGTTGTCTGAACTATACACACGATACTTTTATTATTTGGGAATGACTCCATTCATTTAACTGTCGTATGGGGGCTTTTATTGTCAGTTTACATTTCCATTAATTCCATTTTATAGTATGAACTTGCAATTGATTCATTCCTTTATTTTTCATCTGAAAATATCTCGTACAATACTCAGCAGCTGCCTCGACTGTCTGTCCAAGACAGAAGTTAGTGTGATAGAATAAACCGGCTACTCCGAATTGATAAATAGCAAGGGATCTTCTATGTGCACTTTCCCAGTGACAGGACGGTACATACCAGTCCTTTGGTAAATCAGTTGTGGACACTGTTCGGTGTAAGTAGAAGTACACCTACCCATTGAGCCTTGCGGAGCACTAACTCTGTGTGGGAGTCAGTACTGGGATTAAATATACCATTTGCCGCGAATGGGATTCGAACCCAGTACCTACCAGGCTGAAGCCCGAAGCTTTAACAACTACACCACAGGGGCCGGTCATTTCTCAACTAGTAAACATCGTAATTGAATTGCTTTGAGTATCAGCTTCAATGAACATGCTGTGAATGAGCATGCTATAAATACGCATCCCATTGTGCTGTGTCAATTAGTATAAACCTTAATTGAGGGTTAACGTATTTCAAGTGACACGAACTAATTCAATGCTAGTACACACGAAACTTATCCTGCAGGTTTACCGAATTAATGTTGGCTTCTGTATGGTATCCGATGGCGTGCTGGAACAGAAAGGCTAGTCTCCTATTGTATCTAATGGCGTGCTTGAACAGACAGGCTAGTCTCCTATTGTATCTCATGGCGTGCTTGAACAGACAGGCTAGTTTCAGGTAGTCGTGAAAGATGTGCCGTGCATTGAACATTTTCACTTCTTATCTCTATGCTGCTATATTACATTAATGAATACTACTCGTATGCCACCTTGTGTTATTTACAAAATAGTTCCATTTTAATATTGTTAACTACACACATGTATTTGATCTCTTTAACTGGCATAGAGAATATTAAACGAGCTACGCTATAGTATCAAGTTTAAGTCTCAGGTGAAATGTAAAACTGTGTGTTATATGCAGTCTGTTTCAACAATCGCATTTAAATGATCAACTGCTAAACGACCAAATTGTTATAAGCAAAGGTGAAGTTGGTTTGTTTAACAACACCACTGGCTCAAATTGATTATTAATCAGCGACTATTGAATGTCAATGACACGGTTATTTTTAATTCAACTAAACCATAAGGGTTTGAATAACTTTAAAATTAATTTCTATTAAAAAATACAGTTGTATTGCTTTCCAACAGGTCGCTGGTTAAGGATAATTCGGCGACTCACTCTTATATGGTTTTGTGTACCAGTTGATTTATGTTAAGTACATTTAATTTACTGCTATAGTCCAGGGGCCGGTTTAATGGAGAGGTTATAAGGTCATTTGCGACTGCCTTAGCTATGACATGACACTACAAGTACGTAAATAATAATATTTGAGGAACTGAAGCGGTCAATTTAAGTATCGTGGCCGCAAAACGTCGTAGCTATAACTTGTATCGATACACACACGACTGTGGCAGCGCAGTCGTTCGGACGACTTTACGCTATCATTGCGTTAAGCAACGCTCATTAAACCGGCCCCAGAGGCGGTATTTATCAAACAACTTAAGTTTTTCTTAAGTTTTGACTCAAGTTTCATTAAATTGAATAAGGTAAGACAACAATGTAAACTTAAGTTTTTGTAGAATTCTTAAGACACCTCGGGAGGATACTTAAGACTTAAATCAAAAACGTCCAAAACATATGTCTTGGGGTTGTTTTTTTTCTCAGAAATGAAGTCACAATCGCAGAGATGTAAGTTTTTTCTTAGACTTAAGTCTTATTTCTGACTTAAGTCGGTTGATAAATACCGCCCCTGTGCAAGAAGGGTATTAACTCCCTTGGCGAAATTACGTCCCCTTACGTGCCCGCACTTCCGGTGAGTAACAAAGGAAAGACATGCGATTCGGGTGACTTGGAAACGTTAAGCGTTCGTAGACTGAACGAATGAAAAAGTTAGTTGTTTAATGACACCTCTTGAACTCAACCGGTTATTGGATGTCAAACATTTGGTCACAGAGGAAACCCTCTGCCTCCATACAGGCTACTCTTTTTCGAATAACAGCAAGGGATATTTTATGTGCACTTTCACACACCACGACCACTGATGGACCCATCTTGGATCACTTGATGGAACGGGTTATGGCGATGGACTGCCATACAACTCACACTTGTACATGCATAGCTTTTTTCATTTTAAATTTTCTTCGCTTTTTATTTATTTGAATTTACGTTAGCGTGAAAACGAACAAACAAGACGAGAAAGAAAAACAGTTTAATATAACAGCAACAAACAAACAAACGAGCTATATTCATTGATCAAAATAATAGCATAATACAGAACAGAATATTTATGAAATAACACCCCGGGGCAGTTTATTAATTAGCCATAAAGAGTCTTCTTTTTACGCTTCTTAATCTATATACAGGTAAGTCTATGTGGCCAATAAGGCTACCCTTTTTTGATAAACAGCCAGATGTGTTGTACGTGCACTTTAAATACCACGGACAGGACAGTACATACACCAGTCGTTGAGCACAGGAGAAATAAAATGAAAAAGAAAGTCTATATATTATGTAACATATTTTTCACAGCCGTGACATGAACAAGACTTGTGTTAGCAAAATACTATAGGCATTGGAATAATAAATGGAAAGAATAAATATTTGGACAATGCTGCATATTATCGTACTCCTTGGGAGGAGAATGCGGAGTTGTTTCGCCATTATCCGGCTCAGAAGGAAATAACTAGTATTCTATTCTATTACATGTATTATAATTGTTGTCCTCTATATAAGTTCATACAAATGTAGCAGTTCGAGAACCACGGATCCACGTCACATTAATGCCATCTTTATATACCAATGTATGGCAGTACGACTATTAGCAATACCAGTTACACAATGTGACCATGCAATGACGGTAATATCCAGTGGAAAAAGACATGCATATTGGCAGACGGGTTCTAGATGACGACTAGGCGTGCCTCTGTATTGCCAGAAGGGCACTTCTTGGTGAGGATTAGGCGTGCCTCTGGATGTCATTTTGCTGTAGCTTTACGATCCTTCCTTTAACATCACCACTTATGTTTAATGGATCTGTCCTAATGTCCACCTTCTGGTCAGACCACGCCACACTGGTGCACGTCCCGCGTGTTATCAACTGCATAGTCGTGAAGCTTTGTTCGTTTCCCTTCTCGTCAATAGTAGTCTCCATTAGTACTTGGACGACGTCACCTTCCCCCTCTACCAGCTGGCCGCCATCCTCCACGGTACGGAAAGCATCACAGAAGTCTTCAATCTCCACTACGTAGGCCAGCGAGTCGTCATACTTCCTTTTGAAGAACACCGGAAGCTTTCCCTTGTGGACCGATAGACTGGTCCGGACTTCGAAATCGATCCTGTGGCAGTCCTCTTGTGCCTGAAGCTCGGCGTGTGCTTTCCATCCTGGACTTATTTCAATCTGAGAATTCACCTCCCACGAGACAATTTCCTTAAATACCTGACCTTTAATTTTGTTCACGAGCATGGAGTTGTCGCGGCCTGCTCGCAGTTTAATGTAGTCGGTGGGAAGATGGATTTCGATTCCCACCACGCCGCCGACGGTGTAGCATTGACTCAGCTCCACGGCAACCCACGTGGTCGTCTCCCTCTGACCGCGAAACGTGTGAACTTGCTTCGACTCGGTGTTGTTTTCGTAGTCGCACGAATACAGCGGTACCCATTTGGATCCGGTGGTTACCTTCCCCCACGCTGTGTCGACGGACTTGTTGAGAGGACGTTGTATGAACTTCATAATGTTGTGCTCGATGTCCATCGACTTCCAGTCTACCTCCGAGTAGTAATCGTCCTCGGACAGGAACAGACGTCTGAAGAAGCCACTACGTTTGTGCAAGGCTTTCCATGCATGTTTCCCGATTATTCTGTCTAATTCCAGCACGTGCCCTGACGTCATTCTGGCTCGCTGGTGTACGTATTACTGGGCTGAAAGATACAAAGGATGTGTTTAGCTAGGTCAGAAGCAGACTGATGTTACAGATGTTGTCATTCGCAAGACTGATGACATCGTTAATAAAAAATATCGCCAACTGTAAGACAAACATAGGATTATTTGTATGCATGTTCTCATACAAATATAGGCTATACTCTTTCGATTTGAAGCAATTATATAGATCTTTATGTTTTAACGAATGTTGCGAATGTATGCTAAATGTTCGTTGAACTAGTCTTATGCAGATGTATTATTTTGACCGAATGCACACCTTCAATTGAAGACGTAGATTTACTTCAAACAGCAGCATTTGTTAAATACATCGGCTGCATAGAAACAACCAGATAGCAGATACGAGAAAAGTTTCGGCTTTGTCGCAATATCCCATGAATTCTATGTTTTGCTTGTGTGAGGTTTTGCTGCAGGTTTTTTGTTGCAATTAAAGTTGTAAATATTTCAGATAAAATAACTTTTTATTACAAAGTTAAACTGCATACATCTGCATACATCCAACACGTTTGACTTCTCTGCTAGCACGGTTTCAGATGAATAAACGTGTCCATATAATATATATGTTCTTGTTGATATACTGGTACTTACAGTTAATGTTTCCGTCTGCACTCGTTTACGTCGGAATGAGATCGTTATTAAATGCAATCATATTTGGTTTTTCTATGAGTCAGCGTATATTGCTTTGTTCTGACACTATCAGCTATCTACTCGCTTACAGTCGCTATGTTTATAACTCAGCAATCTATACACAATCACTGCCAAGGTTTATATCGTGTTGGTCAGCATGTCGCTCTGCACAGTTTGATACACCGAATATGCATCACATGTTGCCATAATAGCTGAAACAAGTAGTCAAGCAGAAAGTATCACAACAATTATTTCTGCAAAGCTGGCAAAGTTATGACTGTTTTGGTTCATTTACAGGTACGGAAATAGCCGAGAAGTTACGATCTTACCCCCTAGGTATGCGTACTAACTTATCAGTTATGCTTGCGCAAGTGCTAACCATGCACGTTCCAAATGCCAACAATTAGCTGATATATTAAATTCACACGGTATAATGATGTCAATTCATGACGACTTTCTTGCTCATGTGCTTACTGGACGAAAATAGTTTCATAATACTTATCATAGTTCTTATAACTGTTACGCCAGTTTTTTAAAGCATAACTATGGCATTAACATAACCGCATCACTGTTATTTTTAGTTTAGTTGGAAGTGATGTCATCAGACTATTTACCTGTAACGTAATCCGGCGAGGTATGCTTACTTAATCTCAGCCCAGCAGTTATTTAATCACAATAATATTATTAGCTTTCAAACAACGGGTTATTTTAACACCTGAAACTTGATATTAGATAAAACCTGTCACCACATAGGCTACTCTTTTTAATTCAAAGAAAGTATCTTCTATATGATATACACCCTCCCCACGTACAATATCGTCAGCTCATCCGTGTATACTAATGCATACGCCATGGAACTTAATGCCAAATAACATTATATCAACAATTATTAGTCAATAATTATAATTATTATAGGCGAGTTACGGATATGTTTCAAATCGACGCACAAAAATCTGATTTGCGTTAGTGAGCGTAGCATATGTTTTTTTAAACGAATACAAAATATGAAAGCATAAAATGCCCACACTAAGTGACACATGTGTCTACTGCAACTTGTGCAACATAATGTCAAAGCACATAAGTAGGTTATTAGAAGATATTAACGATCTCGTTGTTTATGATGGTAATTACCAGTATAACATGTAGCCTAACACAACACAACGTGGTGATCAATGCAGACAGCCTGGTGGACACAAGCTCGTCATTAACTTGCAGGGGTCGAAATATACACTATTCCGCTATCCCAAGAACAGTATTTTTCAAAACGGAATAGTTCCAAATAGCACTAGCGATGCAAACAGGGTGGTAAGTGTCTTCAAACTAGGCATTGTGCCTTTAAGAAACCTGTCACCAACAGAAACCGGATAATAAACCATGGGTGCAATTATTTTGTGGAATAATATACTTTATAATTATTAATTAGGTGAAAATAATAAGTTAGAAAGTCCGCCATTGATAGTAATAAAATTGACTGATCATCAAAATACAATTGGTGTGTGGTGTTCACAACGTTATACCAAAAATGGCAAATTGCAGTGTGTCAGCGGTCGTTTTTCACAATAGAACCTGTATCAAATCCAATATTATTTATAGACGTATGTGGCAAACAATTAAGTCGGTAACAGATGGCCGTATGATCGCCAGCAAGTTTTCTCTTAATCTGTAAACTGTGTATTGACAGAACCGGTGTATTTTTATGTCTTTAGATACGTCATTAGAATAGCTCAATCAATTTGCGACAGACAGTGAATAATTAGTGTGTAACTCACCTAACATATTGTAACAACTAAAAAGGAAGGACTCACCTTGTTACAGTTCCGCTCAGTTCGTCACTCTATTCGAGCTGTTTGAATATGGAAATACTAGGTAATTACTAGAACTCGACATAACGCTTTCAATAGGCATGTGAATTATTAGCCGTATTTACGCATGCGCAGTTAATTTTCTGCACAGCGGGTATAGTTCTTATCGCACATCATACATCTGGTACAAATGTCACAATAACGCTGTCACATTTGCGACTAACAAACACACGCTTGTACGAGTTATACTTTTATTAAAACAATATATACCGGTAATATAAAATAATTTTATAGATGACACAAAACTATGTGGTTAATGCAAGTCTGTTTAGAACTAAGATTCTAATAGGGGTAACGGTCCGATAGTATTATTCATGCTTTACCGGTCTCTCCGTGGCGTTGTGGTTAGTTAGTCCACTGGTCTCAAGACCGGTTGGTACTGAGTTTGACTTTCGCTCTAGGCGATGAGATTTGAAATCGCAGTACCGGTGTAAAAGGAACGCAAGTCCTACCGGAATGCAAGTCCTGTTATATCATAACAAAATGGATTAAATAATAAAATAAATCTTTACGGAATGAAACAAATAGTCTAATTCATAAAACT
>JAUTCZ010048725.1:0-11463 GCA_032273805.1 Melanodrymia brightae | reverse complement strand
CCACTTATACCGACCAGTGTCCACAACTGGTTTAACGAAGGCCGTGGTATGTGCTAACCTGTCTGTGGGAAAGTGCATATAAAAGATCCCTTGCTACTTATCAATTTGGAATAGCGGGTTTTCTCTCTCATACTAACTTCTGTCGTGGCCAGACAGTCGAGGACTGTGTGACTACGGCAGAGGTGCTTGAACCTTACCTGGATATAAGCACGTAAATAAGTTATAGCTAACTAACGACAATCAAAGTACAATAAATATTGAACAATAAACCTCCCTGAATACCGGCCACTAACACTAACACAGACAGTCGAGGACTGTGTGACTACGGCAGAAGTGCTTGAACTTTAGCTGGATATAAGCACGTAAATAAGTTATAACTAACTAACGACAATCAAAGTACAATAAATATTGAACAGTAAACCTCCCTGAATTACCTCCACTGTTTAGAACTCTCCTGTCTGGGACCACCGGCAAATCTACAATCTGAATAACCCGGCTTTTATTACTTTTCAATATCTACAATGCGGTTTCTATATTCTTACAACCCAGTCACAAAGGGAATTAACTCATTGATATATCAAACAACAATAACGATAACTCGTCACGGCGATTTAAAATCCCTTTCCCAAACTAATGGATTTTTTATGAGTTTTTCGTTTATGACAATGAAAACTCTGTTCGCTCGTGTTCAACAACACATGGTCATTAAACGTCTTGTATTATAGAGACATGCTATTTAAATTCAGCGTATTGTTACACACCCGGGGTGTTTACAGCTCATGTAAAATTGAATAGAAAAGGAAATAAATACTCTTTAACGCAAGATAAAATGGCGAAGACATAGAAATCATTGTCAGACGATAACTTGAACAGATATATTATTCTGTTTTCAAGTATTAGTACATCCTGTTTATTACGTTTTATGTTCCTCTGTTTGTATTGGTCACGGTATAAAATTAAATGTTACTAAAAAATTGATAATAATACCGTTGAATGGCGTTTTATGTTCCACTGTTTGAATTGTTTACGGTGTAACATTAAATGTTAATATAATGATATTACCTTTTATTACGTTTTATGCTCCACGGTTTGTATTGTTACGCACGTGCGAGACTGTCTCCAGTGTATTGTCTAGGCAGGGGTGCGTATCGAGAGATTATAAATGAAACCCTTTTGTAGGTTGGTGCGTCTTAAAGACCTTTGTTACACCAGTTGACGACAATAAATTATTTTAGACAAAAGTACACAGTAAGCTACTATAGCAATTTGGACGTCTGTCTGTCTGTCTGTATGTCTGTATGTCTGTCTGTCTCTATCTCTTCTTCCACATATATTTGCACACGATTATAAACTTATGTTCATTGCACAGTCTATCAAATTCCGTGGTGTGTGCTATCCTGTCTATGGGATAGTGCACACAAAAGACCCCTTGCTGCTTTTCGGTAAGAGTAGCCCATGAAGCGGCGACAGCGGGTTTCCTTTGAGACCATGCGTCAATATAACCATGCGTCTGACGTCCAATAACCGCTGATTTATAATCGATGTGTTTCTAGTGGCGTCGTTAAATAAAACAAACTTTACTTTTACTTTGTGTCACTACTGTTATTTTGCACTATAGCATCAATAATATTCTCTTTTAGGTTGTATGGTAGCACTCAAGAGATGGAAAACCTTTCATCACAAGAAAGAGGTACACATGTCACGTGTAGACCTAATTCCAGCATGTCAACTGAAAATTTAAGGAACATATCTAGAATTTTTTATGACCACAAAACATATCAAATTGTTATTGAAAAGAGTTTGTAGCAAAATATTGAATGTAGATGTTTTATTCATTGTTGATTCATTGATTCTCATCCACTGAAAGTCAGCAAAAATTGGTCAGAATTTATAAAATATTCCATCTGGAAACATTTTCGTGTTAATTATTATATTTGTAAGAGACATACAAAGATAAATTTTGTTTGTTTAATGACACCACTGTAACACATTGATTATTAATGAGCAGTATGCAATTTGTTTTTAAAATTGTGATTAGCATATTGCATCGCGATTGCAAGATTTTTGCGATGCGAACCCGGTCATTTAGCAACCTGATGAGCAATTATTGGATGTCAAACGCACGGTTATGTCGACACTTAGTCGAAGAGGAAACCATATAGGCTACTCTTTGAATAACTACAAGGGATCTTTCATGTGCACTTTCCCACAGATGGAAGAGCACACACACCACAGCCTTCGACCAGTTGTTGATCACTGGTTGGAACAGGAAATAACAATAGGGCCACTGAGGAGGATCGACATATTGAACCTCAGGTGGACGCTCTTGCACTGAGCTACATCCCTCTTCCTGTAAGATACAATACCTAATTTTATATCATAAAAAGCAAACTGTTGTATATTCCAACGTTATTACAGGCCTTGTCTTTTAACACAAATACATGTACATGTATATGACATTTACAAATCCAAAAAAATGTCCCGCTGAAATTTGTTATTTCTATAATTTAAAAAATATATATGCATAGAAAAAGCATAAGTACATAACCTTTAAACCCCACAAAAATATGGAGGCAAGACATGCATTTTATGCCGTCTGCATGTAAATTTCGAGTTTCGTACAACCTGCCTAACCTTCAAAAAGTTTAGGTGATTATGGGTTGTTCGAACACCGTTATTAGATTAAATGGATAATAATATCTGCACCAGTGAATAATTTGGTCTATAAATACTGTGGCATGTTTTCTTTGATCTATTTCATTGGAAATTGCTTTATTGTTCATACTTTGTATTTTCTAGGCTGCTCTCCCGTGATTCCCTGTCAAATCGTTAGTGCAACTATTCTCACCAGCCAGGTATGTGATGATAATTAATGATATTTTAAGTTTCTCACATTTAAAACATACTTGTCCATTCCAAGTTCAAGATTAGGTGATTTGAATCATATCCACAAAAACCCTGCAGTCTGTAGCTGTGTCATGTGATGAAGCGCATAAAATTAACACCGGTCCGAGGAGCCTAATAGATCTAGACCAGATTTTCCTAGTTCTAACCGGATACTATGTTGCACCAAGGTTAAATTAATGTGAAGTTACAAAATTTAAAATTGCAATAATAGAAGTTTTCTCTACTTTTTATTAAATCTTGGGAGATTAGTGTGTGTTGAGGAATTTTTAATTTGAATAAATAACACGTGTTTGCATCAATTTTCAGTTGACAGAGCCATTATTCTCTGAACTCACAGATGATGAGTCGTCAAAATCGCAGTCACTTTTAGACACTCTCCCAGCAAAATACAGACAGACACACAATAATGTGGATGGACTGACATTAAACGACAACAATGAACCGACATGCATTGGTAGTAATGAATTAATACACAGAAACAAGAACGTACAAACATGCAGTAATAAGGACGAACTGACACACAGTAAAAGGAAAACAAGAAAGCAAGCTAGTCTCAGTGACAGAGCTAAAAAAGAAGAAATGATTTTATCACAGAGTTCAGCTCCACTGCTTTGTGATAAGTCTGAACTAGATGCTGTTACTAAGCTTTCTTTACTAGCAGTATCACAAGATGGAGAAGAAAATATAACCGATTCTGATATAACTCTAATGGAAACTGACATTGATGTTTCTCCCAATCCAAATGACAAATCTCTGCGTACAGATGATGTACAAGAAACGCCAGCGAATGACCTCTCTCAGACCACTAACAACGTTAGAGTATATAAATCCCATAACGAAACATGTACTGACACACAAGATGTTTATTTCTCACAGAGTAACTGTTCCACTATTTTATTACCATCAATGGAATCTGAGTGTATCCAGCCATTCAGGGACGATGTGTCAGATAATGAGACAAAACCTGGTAACAAGGATGAAGTGTGCAGTGGGCTTGATGATCAAGATAACTGCAAAAACAATTGTAAGAAAACAATGAATGC
This sequence comes from Melanodrymia brightae, assembly GCA_032273805.1. NCBI lineage: Eukaryota > Metazoa > Mollusca > Gastropoda > Neomphalida > Peltospiridae > Melanodrymia > Melanodrymia brightae. The sequence goes on along the minus strand of JAUTCZ010048725.1, from coordinate 7,513 downwards.
CAGAGATGCTCCAATTAAATCCCAGTCTTTCATTCCTCCATATAAAAAAATATGCATAGCTGCTAACATGCATGCAAATATTGGTCACCAAAGCACAACACATTTTGATGTCGGTAAACCGTACTTTGAAAAATCAAAAGATGACAATTTACCTATGGAAAATATAGAATGCAATAGCTCACGCCTAAACATTGATGATGGAGGTACTGAAAAAAAGTCTTTGGTATCACATGCCAACCTTTCAACTGATCTTGGAACCAGCTATAAATGTGAATCATTTGATACTGATTTAAGCAAGGTTAGTGAAGTCACTAAGTGTTTGTTGAATAATGTTGATTATTCTCAAGTATCGACGATGTCTTCCAGATCATTGTTCAGCAACAGTATTCCATCACAAACGCAAATAAGTAAACATGATTGCATTACAAACACTGGCAAACAAGAACAGCCTCCTGAAAGAAACACTTCTCTGGTGGTCGATCCTATTGAAATATGTGAACACTCAAGACTATCTGACGATGAGGACCATGTGCGTTCTTCACTATGTGGTGCAGCAGCTAATGACAAAAACAATGTAATTTCACACAGTTTGGCTGGGAATGCAAACACTGAACAACAATTTAATCGCGGTGATCCTCTCAACATTTGTGAAATGGTCTTGTCTGTATTGAAGAACACTGATTTAGCCAAGTTGTCTGAAAGCCAAACTGACAATAAGGATGCTTGTGTAGCATCACATGATACAAGTGGTCAGGCAGTGCTAAAGACATGCAAAGATTCTGGAACAAGATCAGACAGTAGGCCTATCAAATCAACTGTACTTGACAATATTCCAAAAATAGACCAATCACCATTTAACATGAAACAAAACTCCAACTTCAAAGCTACAGATGAACATACCAGTGAAATTTCAATTCCAGTCCACAACTTTAATCCTGCTCCGTGCAATAATTCTGGAACACAAAAAGGTCCAGCGTCTCATTTTTTAGATTTTCTTTTCTTGGAAACATCTACAAAGTCACAATGCAATGTTGCTAGTGAAAATAAGAATTCTGAATCATCTCTGCCACAGGATGCTACATGTTCCACAAGTGTTGTCAAGCACATTCCCACAACCTACCAGTCTGGTTCAAACAGCACATTGTTAAGATCTAGTGGAAGTTCAGGCAGCATTGTAGGATCTAATGATTGCAAAACATCTAGTGAAAGGAAACAAGTGATAATAAAACCTATCCGTACTGTTGATAAGAAGTTCACCGATAATGGCAAAAAGGCTGCATTGATTGAATCGCCGTTTATCCATTCTATTTCTCATGGCAACACAAGCAAGATATCTGGAAACCGTTCCCAAAAGGTTAGCTAAAAGGTTAACAATATTGATTGTGGATTAATTAAACAGTTCTTCAAATTTTACTGATTTGATTATTTTAGTACATCTGTAATTATGTTCCTTTGGCAGTTTCAGAAAATAAATATAATCTAACTGTAATGTCTTACTGTAAGTATATATTAGAGTATCAACAGTGTCTTCTTTGGCCAACATGGACTTTCTCCTAGTCTACATACCCGGTAGGTAACTTTCACCTACAATTAGTGTTACCCTTTCCACCCTCCCCCCACTTTTAAACATAGACCAGTTCAATATCAACCTGTGATTTATCCATGATAAGCTATGTCTGAATGCACATTTATTAAATACAGCATATACTGTAAGATTTGATGTTCCAAATGACATTGCATGGCAAAGCATCTATTTATATAACAAAATATTTGATAAAGCAACAATATGTAATTGTACCACATTGGCCATTATAAAGAAAGTTGACTGTAGTAGTAAGGGATCTTTGATATTATATGCTCTTTCCAATCGGACTTAAATGGGATATTCATGACTAATGAATATTTGGTATTGCTTATTTATAGTCTATCAAGCTGAATGATGATGAATCTGAACACTTACAAGACCAAGGCAAAGAGAGCACTCTGGCAATGTTAGAACAGTACACAGAGATTACAGGACTGTTGGAGATGGGGAACCTGGAGAAGAAAGCTTTTAGTAAGTAGTAGAAAAATGGTTCATGTTTGAAAAATGATCTTTAAATATATACCGTAACAGGCCTTTCCCTAGGAAAGTTTTTGAAGGCTCTTACGTTTAAAAATTCTGAAACTATCTAATAATTTTATGTCACTGTCTTGGACATTAATAAAAATAATGTTTATGGATGGGCTCGTACTATTTTGGGTATTATTGAAGTGTTTTACTTACCTGTCCGAGGTTTGATCACTCATGTTTGAAATACTGTAAGTTTCACAAGTGTTTGCAATGGATTTCAACACCAGCCAATTAGAGTATTGATCTACAACCACTAAAACAAATCAAAGTGCTTGGTTACACAGGCAATCAGTAGTAACCCACAGCAAATAATGGTTCTCGGGAAACCTATAATAATTGGAACCACTTTTTGAGCCACTACCATATACAAAGACTTAAATTATCTACATTATCATCGATCCGTTTCATATCTGAAAACCATCTACCATAGTATCTATCTTGAAACCATGTTCTGCAAACATATGGACATGTACAAACATTTTACCTCTTTCTGTTGAGATAACTTACAAAAATTGTCTTAATTATACAAGAAACAACAGTTGTATTTTAAGAAATTATGAATATATTATAAAACTATAAAGCAATAATACCGGTACATGTAAAAAAGGCATTAAATTTTTTCAAAATATTATAATTATTTCTTGAATATATTTTTAGATTCCATAACACAAAGGACTAAGGAACTGCAAGTAAAAATTGTAAAACTTAGCGAGTCACATAAAGGTGAACGAACTAACATGATGGCAAGGATTCAGAAAGGTTCTCTGTCAAAGAATGAAAAGCTACATCTGAAAGCCGATATGAAGGATCTTGCTGAGCGACAAAAGCTTTTAGTGACAATTGTTAAAAAACACAAGGAAATAAGTGCCAAACTGAAATCATTTGCATTTAGAACTTACTGTGGAAGTGACTCTCAAGATGATATCGGTAATACCTCATCAGGTCAACTTCCTACCTCTGGCCAAAGTTTATTGGAGAATATGTCATCACAAAGGAATGTAAAAGCTACTGATGAAGGATTAATGATTCGTTTAAACAAAAACTTGACAGCTGATAACCAGAATTCTAATCCTATGTCTATCAGACAAATCAAACAGCTTGATAATTCAAAGACAGACCATTCAGAATTGGTGAGAAAAACCAGCCTTAATATGTCAAATTCAAATTCTGGCCAAAAATCAGCGGCTCAAATTAAACATATCGAGATAACTGATGATGATGTAAGTTCTCTGACTTTCAACAATCAAGTCCAGACGAATATTGATTCTGCAGTTATAAATAGGAAGGACACTGTGATAAAAACTGTCTCTAACTCTGCAATAGTGGATGTATGTGAGGCCCATGTTGAAAAACCGCTGTCAAAAACACAAGTAAATCAAGCTAATGTTGACCAGAAATTAGATGGTATGGCCTGTGGAAATCAAGTTGATGATAGCAAGACACTAGATGGCACAGTCTGTAGAACTCAAATCAAGAGTAACAGGCTTCTTGACGGCTGTGACGAGAAACTACTTGCTGAAGAAACTACTAAAGATGTACAATCCACACAAACTGATTATGCATATGGCGGTGCGCATAGTCCAAAAGGCAAAGTTTCAAATCAATTTGACCAGACATTCAAACGACAGATCATAGCAAGTGATGATAAATGTGTGCCTGCACAATTAAAAAGGTTTAAAGTGAATGATAAAAGTGGAAATGTTGTTGAAGTCTATGTGGTTGATGACGCTCAAGACACTGACAGATCCACCAATAAAAACTCTTGTTTGAAAAAAACAGATGAGAGACACGTCAAAGCTGTAAAAATACTGAAAATATTGTTAATTCTTCTGGCGCAAGTGAAAGAACTGCTAATACAGGAAAGATAACTGGAATTCTCACTGTAAACAATACTTTTTCAGAAGGAATGACGACAAAGACAGTAGCATCTGACAAGTTCAAAACAGTTCCCGATAATCCACAAAACAAACAGTATTCTATGAAAAGTAGCATACAAACTCTGTGTTCACCGGAGCTGGTTATTTCTGAAGTGTGTCCCAAACCTTCAGAATTCAAGTCTCCTCCCCAGATAGCAATTGCTTCAAACGATGCTCCATCAACTAGCTCTCCATGCTCCACTGCAGTCAGTAGTGATGTATTTCCCGTGTCGTGTACCGAGCTTGCACGCAGGATGAAAGCGAGAGGAACATTCCCATCCCATGCCATGTCTCAGATGCAAAACAGCAACACATTGAAAGCCATTCCTGTGATCCCCATTAAACAGGTTATTATAATACATGTATTTGTACTTGTAGATATTTATCCAGAATGTTTGTCTTGGGTCTCAAAGCTGATGCGATTGGAAAAATTTACGATAATGATTTTTGTCGTAAATGGCAAGAAAATTACATGACAAAAATGTTTTAACACAAAATTTGATGATTTTAACAAAAAAAACGAATATGCTTTTTGGAAGGGTCCTTCGTTCGGTATTGCAGAAAATTTGAATTAATATTTTTGAATTTCCAAATAACATCAGCCTCGTTTGTATAATGTAGAATACCTAATCTTGGCTAATAGAATACTAAGAAAGACGTTTTAATTGAACTACATACAATATTTGATCATGAAATGTTATTTTCTTTTCTGTGGTACTTTTTGTAGCCAGTGGTGCCAGTTCCACGAAAATCAGCAAAGTCTCCATGTCTGAAAGATCTGATTCGTGTTGGCTGGGTGAAGCCGGGTAGCCGTGTTCTCAGTGTAAAGACAAAGGTAACTCATATATCTGACAATATTTGTGTTGTATATAGATGTCTTGACCATTACCTATTTGTCACCATATTTTCTTGAATTTCAACAAAACAGCTCTGCATATGTATCACAGAAAAACGTAAAGCTAAGTCTTTTTTAAGAATTCTTACTTCAGATCAGCTCTGATTTATACTATTATGTATAAATACAAACTAGCTAACCTTGATATCTGTGTTTTATAAAGCTGTTGCCAGTATGTCATGGGATTTGGCCGGGCTGTGGGACGGGGGTGTTCAAGGGCAAAGGATCCGCTTCACATAACTCAAACAATTTTTGACAGAGCAATATTAGTCTATAAAGGGAAAATGTACACAAAAGTGCCAGCTAGGTTCATATTAGAACTCACAGGGTCCGTTAAATTCAAATTAGAACCCCAACCCCACCCTATACATGTTAAAAGTTTTTTTTGCTCACTTATGCTATGATTGCGAAACTATAAATTGCGTTAATAATGGTTGGCTGATGTTTTTCTAGGATGGGGAGGTGTGGGCTGATATCACGAAGGCTGGTCTGATTCGTGGAAGTGAAGGGAAGAACTTCAGAACTCCATGTGCTTGGATGTCTGCCATCACAGATTCTGTTGTGAGAAACAAAGTACCAGTTTATCGACAGGTTTGTATGGTATTATGATCTACTGTTTGTATGAGAATGGCATCATCTGTTAGTCGCAAATTTCAGCTAATTTGTCATGTTTGCAAATAACTGCCTTATAGTTATAGTCACACAAGGTCAATTTTACATATTTCTTTTTCAAATAACCAAATAATGCTAATTTGTCTATTGTTTTTAAAGAGGTTGTTTTGAATGCTTTTGTAAGAAATAATGTTTATGTGTTCTGCTATAATATAGAGTAAGTTATATGAATTAGTTAACAAAATATTGCTCTTGTTGTAGATTCACTATGGGAATAAACCACTGTCAGAGCTGAGCAAAGGTAAGTTAAAAGAAGTGATCGCTACTTTGCCGTATTTCAGCATTAAAATTTACCATATATACTTACAAACTAAGAGGGTAAGTAGTGAAATTTGAATCGCAAATGTGTCTTTGTATTAAAAGATTGTTTGTATTTAAAGCACCTAATATGATAATTTACCATTCTTTTGCAGAGCTGATGCTTTCTAACAAAAATAGATCAACTGTCACACCAGCCAGATCCATACTAAACCAGATTGCCAGGTTTGTAGTTACAGAGATTAATGCATGTATTTTTGATGAATGTGGTATTCTGAATTTCCTGTCACCTGTAAATTAATATCTTCCAGTTCTGTAACGTTCGGAATGGTGGCTGCCATTTTAGACCTCTACACACCACCGCTGCTCACCTTGTAGCTTGCCACATATCAATCGCTTTCTAACCCTATACACTCGACCGGGCTTCTTTGTGTTGACTGGTAGGTACTGAGTTCAATTCCTGCTTGTGGTATGAGAAATTATAAATTGTAGTACTTCGCAAGTCTCAGTGCTACTGGTTAACAAAGGCATGGTATTCACTGTCCTGTATGTGAGAAAGTGCATAAAAAAGATCACTTGCTGTTTGGAAATAGCTGTGTGTTTCCTCTCATACTAACTTCTGTCTTGAACATGCAGTCGAAGCAGATGGACTGTGTGTCCAGAACAGATGTGGCTCAACCTCAATTATAAGCACGTAAATAAGTATACACTTTCAGAGAATATTGTTGATAATTTGTGATGGTCGTGTAACAATAGCATCTACTTTGTATCTACTTTGCTTCAATTCATGTACAATATAATTATATAAATAAAATATTAAAATTATTATTTTCAGCCAACAAAGTGCAAATGAACATTATCATCGGTCTGAAAAGCATTTGTCTGTAAAGCATTTGCAATCAGCATCTCTGTCCAGCAGTTCCCACGCAACCACTGCTGTTCTTTTACAACATCTTTACCAGTGTAGAGTGAAGCTGATCAATGATGCAGAGATTGTCTCCTGTCCAGAGATAACACCAGGCTTTTGGTCTTCAAACTTCACCAACATAAACATGTCCAAAACCATGTGGGCTAGTGTCGACTGCTGGAGCTGATGTAAGATAGGGAAGATAGTTTTTAATCTTCACCTATTACTTCAATACCTTCTGTTTCTTTGTGTAAAATGACAGCACATTGTCCCAGTCATAATATTTAGCATTAACTTGGATTCAGCATTTTGCATGGAGTGTGTTGAAGGTGGTCACATAAGCTATACCAAGAGAGATATTTGCAGTATCCTGATATGCAAATATGGATATTTGATTCTAAAACCTGGTATTACCCTAGAGTGGTAATACAGAAATCTAGGACAATATTTAATATTTTAAAGTACCATTTTGAATTGGCTACAGATGAAACGAAACGCCTTCATGCAAAAATAAAGGCCTGTACAGGAGTCACTATCCTGTTTTGAATTCTAGTTTTAAAGTTTACTTGTTTGTTCAAGACTTCGATTATGTTGTTTTACAAATTGAGAATAATGTAAGTTTGTAGATTGTATTGGTCAAGGTTTTTTAATTAGTTATATATTTTTTTGTTATTATTCAACATTGATTGTTATATATATTTTGTTAAAAAATACTGTTGAATTTCACATGTACAGGGTTTGCGATGACGAGT
>JAUTCZ010048724.1:0-20022 GCA_032273805.1 Melanodrymia brightae | reverse complement strand
ATTTCCAGAAAGGGATATTTTATATTCACTTCCAAATGACAAAATAGTACAAAATAGGCTTTGTTTGACTATACCAGGTTATTTCTGTATGCTGCAAGGCGGAGTCTTGAACAACTAGCTGTTAATTAGATGACTTTGATCCGTTAAAAACCCAGTTGCTACTCTCGTTTAATTTGGCGGGTGTGTTTTATAGCAGACGTGCCCTGCTGGCAACAGAAAGATTGTATTTCCTCGTTAGTTCCCCATGTTGCCGTGTTTACGCCATGATCTCTACCTCCGGTAATCTGCAGGCGGGAACTACATGTAAGTAAGTAAGCCGTCGTGTTATGTACAACATTCACTTGCATCTGACTCCAGTAATCTGCAGGCGGGAACTAAGTAAGCCGTCGTGTTATGTACAACATTCACTTGCATCTGATATAGATAGATAGGTGAGTTGCATGTTTGAAATCATTTCACAACTGTATACAGCATTTATCAGTTGTATAACTTGGTGTTAGATTAGGCTTGCAAAAAATATATTATATCAGTCAGAAGTAACAGAAATGACATTCTTATTTCTATTTTTACCTTGTATGTGTTCAGTTGTAATTGTTTATTTCGTGCGGTTCATGGGTATACAATACATAAATACGTACCTAAGTGCGTGTGAATTTGGAAGATGGATAATTATACATGTTGAGATCTTAATTATGTCGCATATTTTAGATATTTTCCTAGATTAGTCTATCTTTTCTATTTTGTACAGCTAATAATTGAACTATATATACACGTAATTTAAAAACAGATGGCCGTAGCCAATAATATTTTAACATAAATAGAGCGAAAATCTAAGTAAAATGGACAAACCAAAATAAATAGAAATTCATCCTCAGTGTCACACACACATGCTATACTTCAATTCGGTAATATCGTCCTTTCTAGATGAGATAACTAATACTGACGTAATGATATTCTTATGTAGTATTGTAAATATAACGTTTCTATTAAATGATTATCAGAACGTGTCACAGTTCAACTGTCCGTACCTCACAGATTCGCGAAATAGCTTCACTGTCAAGAGTGGTATGTAACCAGTATGTGTATAAAGAGCTCTTATACCTGACATTTCTCTTTAGCTCAGTTAGTAGACCACTGGACTAAACAAAAAATCCTGGTACGCATTTCTCCTCTGGAGGTTGAGACACCTGTTACATAAACAACAAAACTAAAATTTAAAAACTAATAATTATGGTCTCTCACAAAGAGAATCCTGGTACGCCTCTCCTCTGGAGGTTTCGATACCTGTTACATAAACAATGAAACTAAAATTTCAAAAATAATGGTTGTTATGTGTGGCAATGGAACATGTGCTGAGCGTTGGAATCCTGGTACCCATCTCTCCTCTGGAGGTTGAGATACCTGTTACATGTACATAAACAACGAAACTAAAATTTAAAAAAAAACTATTATATGTGGCAATGGAACATGTGCTGGGCGTTAGCAAAGCAAGCCACTTCTCTAACTAGAATTCTAGTGATGCAAAGTCCAAAGCATTGTTCGTCGAAGATCAATAATCCGGCCTGGAATGCGCTAATTCTGCCGTACATGGTGTATCGATAATACACAGACATGCGTAGACCGGCTGAACCGAATAGCATCTGCGTTTGGCCATAATTGATGAAAGCTACCGACAGCTGCACCAAGTATTCCTCCATTCCGCTGTTTGTTAGACACCGAAGCCCCAAGGTAAGGTTGTAGTAGAGTGTACGGAACACACGGTGATGCACCAGTTCACTCCTTGTAATAGCTATTATCATTTCCCTACCTTAAGACGGGGTACGTACAGGTTCTTTTTACGTCGTTTATTCCGGCCCCTTGATGCCAAATGGAAACAGACAGACGGTTCCATTGGTGTAGACACTATTATTATTATTGCAGCAATCAGGAATTGTTTGTTTTCTTGCCGCGTTTGCTTAATAATGTTATTTGTTTGTAGTCTCTAAAGTGTGAAATGTGTACTTTACGTCTCAGCTTGGAATTACTGTCGTCTGCTTGTGGTTATCAGTTATTAGCTATAGATGTCAGCGCGACCTAGGACGTAGAAAACAAAGAGCGATGCATTATTTAGTTGTCTTGGCATCAGGCGATTTATTACCATCCACATTGCACCGTGAGACAACTACTGCATTTAACAGCTCTTGATCATATTAATTTTAGGCGATCTTGATTATATAAGTATGTATTATCTTTCAAATATTCATAAAAAAACATGGCATGTACTCGCAAATGACAGTCAAAGCAGTTATTGTACCAGATGTATGCGAACCATTTATTACCATAATAATATACATTGCACCGTGAGACAAATAATGTATTTAACAGTGATCACATTACCTGTTACAGTAGGCAACCGTGATTATATAAGTATGTATTATCTTTTAAATATTTCCTAAAAAGTAAAGTTCTTGTTGCCATTTGCCGTTAATATTGCTGTTTATTAACGCAATATTGCTGATTTAGTGCAGAGATCTATGTCCTCAATATGACGTCAATCACAGGTACCACGACGCGGTGGAAGCAGAAACGAGCACACATGTGATGCACACATAATATCACATGCACAATAAAACACGTGTGCCTGTTTTTGTTCCGAATGCAGTTAGTATAACAGGGGCTGGTTTAATGAGCGTTGCAACGATAGCGTAACGTTATCCTAACGATTGTGCTGTCACAGAGTTGTGTGTATCGATAACAGCGGTCACGATACTAAATTGACCACTGTCACCGCTTCATTGTCCTCAAATATTGTCATTTACGCAATCGTAGTGTAATGTCATGCCTAACGCTGTCGCAAGTGACGTTATAACCTCTCCATTAAACCGGGCCCTGATATTGTCATTAACGCAATCGTAGTGTAATGTCATACCTAACACTGTCGCAAGTGACGTTCTAACCTCTCCATTAAATCGGCCCCTGGTGTGCTATTCAGTTTCCAATAACCTCCGATCAATAATCAGTGTTCCAGTGGTGCCGTTAAACAATCTTAATAGAGGTACTTCAAAAGTGTTAAAAGTTGTTCAATTCTGACAAGAAAGGTTATCTTTTTCAGAATGATCCATACAGTAACTTGGCAACCTATGATCTAGAGGGCATTTTGTTTGTAGGCTGAACACTAATCCTATAGTTTCTTTGGTAAAAAAGATCGAATTTACAGCAGAAAAACCAGAACAATTATGCCACAAGCTTTTGTACTTTTTTTTTACAATATACCTTAAACAGCAGTCTATACATTTTTGTTATTTATAAGTGCACCCAATGTTTTTTTTTATAGTTAACCAGTTTTGTTTACAAGTTTTACTAATATTCAGTTTGTGGTCCATTAAGTGTTCACGTTGACCAACATAGACACTGCACGTGCTAACATTTTATCGTTACATTATTGTCAACACTAGCTGGCTGTACAGCATCCATCGAGCGTGGGATCTTCTAACCACCGTGCTAGATCCTATTATTTGTACATTCAAACTAAAATGTCTGCAAAGTGACAATATATGATTTTGGCATGCAAGTTACAAACTTGACAGCCCAACAATGTTCATATAGTGTTTATGCCTAGGAGTACTAGACAGCTTGCCTGGTATCAATTATAGTAATTTTGTATAGGAACTAGAAACTGACCCATAAGGAGTTGTATTGCAGCTACAAACTAAAAATAGTGTTTTTGTATATGGTGCTTTCCAGGTTCATAAATGACTAAACAAATGTGCTAAATAGATAAAACAAACAGACTAATCACAAATTTATTTCCATGTTATGTACATATACAATATAACATTAAATAATAAAATGGACAATTATAAATGAAATAAAATGATGACATTAAAATGACGACCTATGCCAATTAACAAGACGAAGCCAAATATTTTGATGGGATGACGAAACCTAACATTCTAACGCGATGATGAAGCTAAACATTTTGATGGGGTTAATGAAACCAGACATTTTGATGGGAACGACAGAAGACTAACCTAGCCACAAATAAGCCAACTGTTACCAAATCTCCACATACGATTTATTTATCACCAGTCAAGATTGCTGGCTTGTTTTAACAATAAAAAGTCTCAACAGTTTGTGACACAAACCGACATGTGTCATTGCCTAAGTTAATCATCATTAGTAAGTTGGAGGAGGTGGTGGTGGTGGTGGAGCAGCAGTTGAATTCCATTGATTGTACTGCCAGTTCATGTTAGGCGTTGTCTGCTGTGGCTGCGCCTGCGCCTGTTGTTGTCCCTGTGCACCAGCTGGCTGAGACGTTTGGCCCCCGTAACCGTTTACTTGATGACCTCCCCGCGAAGAGCCCTGGAAAATACCGCCTCTTCCTTGCATCCCACCCCGACCCGACAAACTACCCCGGGTGCTTGTACTAGTACCCTGGTTGTAACTGCCTATAGCACTTTTTAACCCCGAAGACGTTGTTCCCTGTGACGGCGGACTTCCAAATCCACCAGTTTTGGCAGCAAACCCTCCCCGACTGCTACTGCTGTCTGATGACCTACTCGAGTTGAAACCCCCACCGAATCCGCCCCCTTTACTCCCAAATCCCGAGCTGGATCCGCCATAACCTGAACCGCCTCTAGATCTGCCACCATAGCTGTCACGATCCCGGCCAGAACCACGGCCGCCTCGATCGTCTCTCCTACCCCATCGACTACGCCCTGCAAAATCAAAAGTATAGATATTTTTAATACAACTTGTTTAATCCCAGACTTGGTAGTTTGTCTTATTTGTACAATTAATCTATATACACTTTAAATAATTTACAAAATAAATCAAAAAGATTAACAGTTATCAAGCTCCAACAATTACATTAACAATTGCAAGATGTCCATGAAGATGTCAAGCCATGCATCTTTCCCATACTGAGAACACAATTGACAGCTTTTTTAAGTAGACATGACAAAGGTCTATCTAGTGAATAACCAAATTGTATTTACCATCGATTTATAAAATATGCTAGTGGAGACTAGAAGTGCAATGAAGGGACATAAGCATACTTCTCAGGGGCGGACGAACACCACCCTCTCCACATGTACAATAACAATAATCACGCTTGCAACAATTAGCAATTAAACTTTGAAAAACATCGTAACAATGATGTACCTTATGTTAGGAACAAACATAATAACAAGAAATAATGAAATAATTGTTTAAGATTGATTGTATATTTCTACAGATGTTTTTCTTATTTTTATTATTAAATGTTTTGTGTATTTATACATTTTTTCAGGAAGTAATTTTGGTGATAAAATTTGCTTTCAAGATGTAGTGACATAAATTCAATATTTAATCATAACCCGTCTTTGTTCCAAAATATTTTTTGATGCCAATCGATACAGCGAGATTTTACGTATAACACTGGTCTGGTTTATCAAGATCATGAACCTGGTTGCTAATAAGCACAACCTATTTATCGATCTTCCCCATTAGGAAATGGCTATTTGAGGAATAACAATCTTTGAAAACTTTTCTCTACAAACAATTTCGATTTCAAATTATTTACCTCTGGACAGCAATGGTTAACAACACGATTGTTAGAAAGTAAAAACATTTATGTCTTCTTACCCCTGCCCATTTGCCCTCTCATGGACTCAGCCAGCTGGATTAGCTTAGGATTAATGTTCTGACTGGCTTCACGTAGAACATTCAGCAAGTCACCCACTTGCTTAGCATTGCCTGGAGTAAAGAATGTGTAAGCCGTTCCAGTTCTCTGACTTCTGGCTGTGCGGCCAATTCTGTGTACGTAGTCCTCGGAGCAATTTGGGTAGTCAAAGTTTATCACAAATTTGATGTCCTCCACATCTGTTGTTAGAATGTGTTAAAACACACCCATAAGAGAAAACAATATAAAAATTGAAATGTTTTATTCAAAAGGCTGTAATTGCGGATAATTTTTATGGCTTATTTGCACTTGCTTCTGTTTAATGATTGGGCAAACATTTTCCAATGCCAAATTAACGTAAATATTTGATTAAAATAATATACCCGATAGGGTTACATTTGTGAGGGAAACATTTTTTTGGGGTTAGATTTATAAATATGACAGCTAGATTTTTTTTGCATCTTAAATGATGGTCTCAAAAACAACAGTGGAAAATGATACCCAATCACAGAATGGCAAAGACTAAATCTTTTTCAAAAATCCAACGGAATTACTCTTAATAGCAAGACAATGCATACTCCCATCAAAATGTTTAGCTATCAAAATATTTTAAAGTGTAAGGGGCAAATTTACCCTGGGTCATAAATTGTAAAGACTTACCTTAATAATACGTTACCTTTCTATGGCTTTTCTTGCAACTGCTTCAAACTTTAATAAAAAAAACAGCAAACCCAGGGCGCCCTACATCACTTGAAGATATGAACTATGTTCATCAGGGAGCATGCATCTTGTACACTGGTTTGTCCGCCAAAAGACTGCTTTTTTTATATCTCACCCAAAACAATCCCCACTTACAACTAAAACACTAGTGCTAATCGATCTCCAATAGCAGACAACTGCTTGAATTCCAACAGCAATTAGATATTGGTATACACATAAAATGGCAGACAACAAAGTTGTTTGTACTCTGCGCATTCGTGTACGACTTGCTAAAACTCCAGAGCGTACAAATGGCAGTACGCATCCAATAACGGTAGACTTGTATATCTCAAGGAATCGTTCTTGTTCACAAGTTCCATCAACTACGGTATTAATTCACATGTGAAAGGTTTTTTTCCCATGTACATATAAAGTTTTTGCAGTCCGTGCGGTATTCCAGAGTATTGATTGCTATGTTACGATACTTTCCGATCCACATGAGCAGGTGTCCGACATGACCAGGTTATTGAATTTCCTGAGGGAGATGATGCCTTGGCTATGCTATGGTATTGATATCCAGGTGGCGAATAGGAGTAGGATTGGTGGCCGCAGTCTAGGATCCCATAAAGACCAGACATACCGAACACAGATGATGTCATCTAGTCATAATAAGCAGAGGCATAATGATAATGTCACCCGTTAACAATGTGTTGCAAATCTTAGTCCTATCGTAAAATATCACAATAAACAAGCCACGAATAACAACAGAAACAACCTACTTCAACTAGCCACAGCAAGATTTGTTTATAATTTTTTTGACAATGTACATGAATTGGCACCAACAAATGTTTCATAATAATTTACATTATAAATACAAACTGAGGGAACATTTAAATTATGTAATAATAGACCTTTTCAGATATTTTAATATTTTAGAAAATTAGTTTTGTTTTCATTATTAATAAATATTTCTATGTATTAACACAAGTACAACAGCTAAGCTTATTGTACTGGGGCTGTGCATACTTAAGCCCCTTGGTTTTTAGCTCATCGGCTTAAAAACAGAAATATATTTTGCCTATGAGAGCACATTAAAAAATGAAGACTAACAAAAAAGGTGGAATTTACTAATACAAAATTAATTCAATGAATTCAAAGTACTTATATTGTTTTTTTTATTATCATAACTCGCAATTTTTTTGTCCTGAGCTAAATTAGGTAGAACAATTTATTATTTAGACCCTGGGCTTAAGTATGTGCAGTCACAGTACTGAATTCAACATGATTGGTGTTCACCAGATAGACACACAGTGTCCATACGTTACACAGTACGAGACTGAATAACTGTTGTGGGGAAAAGGAACAAACACCAGGTCAGTCAGAATGTAGGAGCTAGATATTCCAGCTGAGTTAATATGTAATATTGATTAACACTACAGCATGCAACTAACATATCTCACAAATGACAATTGAAGAGTTGCCTAACAACAGATGTGTTGCTCAACGAGAAGTTGTTAAAAGTTAAATATTCACAGGCGATTATCTCAAGATAACTGACCAACACCAAAAAGTAGCACATTCAATTTGTCAGATCACATTTCAATAATGCGCAAGACATTGCTCGAAAACATTCAAACCTGAGAAGTCAAGAACTGACAGCAACTTCTCATAAATAAAATCAAGTGGTCTACGATATTCTGTTTAACCCCGTCCCGTGTTCACCCATGAAAGATAACCCAGAGACATTTAAACAATTTGAAATATGATTACCTGTATTTTAATTTTCCAACGGATCGTTCGAAATTTACAAACAACTACGTATACAATAACATTATTTGTTAAAGAGAGCCTGTCAAGTGTTTGGTCACCAAATGTTTACATTGGTGCAGGCAATTTATTCAACTAAACTAGCCGGTGTGCAAACAATTCATGAACATTTTCGTATCAAACTATTTAATAAAATTAGGCTTTTAACCAAATGGGAAAAAAATAATTTCATCTCGATTTAATGGCAGATGTACGACAAATAGCCTACAAACATGGTGCGCAAACAGCGTGACAGGTTCTCTTTCAACAAAATTTCCTGCTCACAAGTCGAAACAGCATTAGCATGAGGACTATATAGCTTGAGCACGAGGACTAAGTCTGCCACTTTGTAACAGAGGCCATGTAAGTTCAATCGTTACACGTACCAGAATGCAACAAACATCATTAATCTAGCAACACGAAAAGTAACAATATGCTGTGCAGTATATGTTCCAATGACCTCGCTCCACCTTTCTCCATTGCCACTCTGTACTTACGGTTTGAGTTTGCAACCACTAGTTTTAATAATACCATCAACATCCTCCCCCTCTCTGCCCTTCAATGGTCAGTCATGCCGGCCAAACATTCACTATGCCTGCTCTGTTCAAATAAACTTGCACATCATCAACATAATAATAATATATTAAATACATAACAAAAAATGTATCAATGTAGAATTTGCAAGATGTTCTGGAAATAAAAACCTAGGTCACAACATTTGGTGTTATTTATACAAGGATAATATCAAAGCATTAATCAATTTGGTTATAACTGGTGTCAAAAATGTTCCAAAGTATTAAGCAAAAGTACAGCTCGGGGAGATCAGGAATTTGTCATTATGTATTTGAAATCACGAGTATTGGAAGGAAAGTAATGTTTATTAACACTCCAGCAATTTGTTTCATCATCTGCATCTAATAAAGGGTATTATTGACACACGAAGGTGGCCACAACAGCTGCTGTCTTCAATAACCTGCTTCATACAACTTAAACCAATGATGCAGCTCATAGCTCTCGTTAATGACCCTATACGTGTTAGGGAAGACATATAAATGTAACTACTGACTTGTTGACGTCCCAGCTTTTCAACACTGAAAACACATTGTCAATTTAGTATTTAACGCTATCAAACAGACAATATATACTGGTTTTAGATTTACACTACTTACCACCCGAAACCATTAAATATAACTCAAGACGTTGTTTTTCAGTGACAAGAATTGCACTAGCACTAACTAAAATGGTAACTTATTTGAAATTCTAGCAAGTGGCCTGCAAACAAAACTTACCTAAACCTCTAGATGCTACATCTGTGGCTATCAAGATCGGTGTTTTGCTGTGTCTAAACTCTGAAATTAAACATTAACAATTAAGATCTTGTGCTAGGGAAAATTAAGTATATAGATAATAACTTGCAAGTCACTTGAAATCGTGGACAATTTTTTCCCAAAGTTTCAAGTGAAATTAACAGACTGACGGCAATTGTCAGTGTGCCCGCAAAAAAAGCTGTCACAAAATTGATTTGCGAAAAAACATTAAATTCTGTTAACAATCCACTTCACGGCTAATTACTAATAATTGCCTTCAGTGTGTTCTCAATATTGCCATCCAATATAATTTGGCTATTTCAACATTTCTTTTATAAGTCATCACAATCCCCCCAACCCCACAACCTGTTAATGTGCAAGTTGTCTAGTTTTAAAATAAACGGTATAACAAATACAACAAACCATTTAGAGTCCAGTCCCTTTCTTGCTGAGATTTATCTCCATGGATACCCATAACTGGCCACCTGAAATATTAAAATAATTCAAGATTAGCAGATGCAGATAAAATTTGTTAATGAAACTAATTTATCCTCTCGGATGTAGACTTTACGTAAATTAACTAGTTTATATTACAGTTTTAAATATTATATCAAAACGTCTTTAGCCATTTACCAGTCTGACCACTACAAACATGATAAAGCATTTAGTCAATAAAACGGTCTGGTTCCTGCCTCATATATTCATATACGACGTTACTGAATAAACTAACTAGTGAACATTATCAGTTATTAGCTATTTTGAGAATATTTTTTTACCAACTTTTTGTTTATAAACATACCCATCACGTTTCATGCGCCTGGAAAGGTCATCACACTTTCGCTTTGTCTCGACAAATATCAACGTCTTGTTTTCCCGTTCCTGCATGATCCCTTCTAGTAATTTTACAAGTCTAAAATGAAAAAAAATAAAATATACATTCTTTGTAGTTAAAACATCGGCAACAAAACAGATATAACTTTTTATAACCTGTGGAAAAAGACAAGCAAAGAAAAAATAATAATGATAATGGTAGCAATTTAATTGGTTCTTATATTTTCACAAGCGGAATAATTGCATGTCCATTCATGTGCTTCTTCGAGTTATAGCATGAATATTATAGGAGGCAGCATAATTATGTGGTGATTAGTCAAGTACAAAAATCACAAGTAAAAAGATTTGGACATTGTGCAGATTTTAATAGTTTAGAGATGAGACATTTTCAAAAGAAACTAAAAAACATATTTACTTATTTTCTTTTTCGTACTCTTGACACACATCAATGATTTGTAGGATATTGTGATTGGCGTGTAACTGAAGTGCTCCCACGTTGATTTGAATGTATTCTTTGAGAAAATCTTCAGCCATCTTCTTTACTTCTTTAGGCCACGTAGCACTCCACATTAATGTCTGTCTATCCGGCTGTAATGTAATAAACATGAATGCATGGATCCCTATATTTTACTTTTAAATAAATATATTTCTTAAGTCAATGTTATCATTTCGTCAACATTTTATCTCTGAATTGTGTGTAACACAGGCATGTAGACAAAAATGAACAATTACTTAAAATTTGGCCTTTGTCTTTGAAATGTAATTCAGGAGTGATGTGGGACAGCCACATTTTTTTATTGAAATGCCAGGGTGTAAGACCCTAACTGGTTTCAAAGACAGCAATAATTTACGTTGCAAGGCCAACACCCTTGAAGTTGAGCAGATTTACACTTCTAGAAATGGATTCGAAACCATTTACTGTAATATTTTGGTTGGAGTGTAGCATAGTTTTATATCTGTCAAAACTAAAAAAGCATAACACGTTAATGGTCAGTATAAACTTAATTAATAGATAGGTCGGCATTTCCCCCTTAAATGGGTCAAAGCAAAGCTAAAACAATCCACAATCTCATTAACTAGAACTACCAGAAATCAAAAACAGCAAAATAACTGTATATGAATTATTTTTTTATATCTAATCTTTCAATAAAGACTTTGGAACGTCTTTAAATACACAACAAATGAAACAAAGCATGCAACGATATGGGCAAAAAAAAAAAAACACTTAAATTCTCACCCTGACTTGTTCAACAATTTTTCTAATTTGGGGCTCAAATCCCATATCCAACATTCTGTCGGCTTCATCCAAGACAAGGTAAGTTGTGCGTCTCAGGTTAGTTTTTCCAGCTTCCAAGAAGTCGATGAGTCGACCAGGTGTGGCTATACATATTTCAGCTCCTGAAATTGTTATTAAGAAATGTCTAGATATTTTTAAATTAGGTAAAATTAGATTGTTTTTTAAAAACTATAAACCTGTGTAAACAATTTAGCGTAAAAATATCTATTTGACATTTGTAACTTTGCAGTCGTTAAAATTCTTTCCCACCATTTACAGTTGCCGTGCTTGTACACCTACCTCTTTCCAAATCTCTTATTTGTGGTCCCTTTGGTGCTCCACCATACACGCAAGTGTTTCTAATATGGGACGAATGTCCGAATTCAGTTGCCACTTCCTGAACTTGCTGGGCAAGTTCTCGAGTTGGGACTAGAACTAAACACTAAAATAAGAGAAAACAATCATTCTGGCATGCATGTTTATTAGTGGTGCACAATATACACTGAAGTAAAATTATTTTAAAAAACACCCTTCTTAAAATAAACAAACTTATAGGTAGAAAAATTTTGTATTAAAAAAACCATTAAAAATTACCTCCAAAAAAAAACCATCACATTTTTTTTGTATGCAAATTTTTATGAATCTGTCTCGATACATAAATTGCTGAGATCAAGATATTTTATACGATAATCACTTTCCGACATTTTGTTTAATTGTACTGAAAAACAACGAACAAGTTAAACATGACATTGGCCATGTTGTCACGCCTATAATCGATAGAATATTTTTAATCTAAACTAAATTCCACCATGTTAAGAAATTGTGATTCAGCCCAAAACTAATTTTACATAAGAAAACAACAGAAAGACAAAACTTACTATTGGACCGTCACCATGCTCTAAATAGGGTTGATTGGTAATGTGAACAATTGCTGGTAGAATGAACTGAAAACAAAACAAAATTTGAATAACCGATATTATTTTAGGCAAAAATAAAATAAAATCTGAAACTGCAACCTAATGCCAACTTATTGATATTCAGTTTTCATTGGTTTGTCAATAATTATTAGTGGTTTAACGACAAGACTTAAATCGAGTCGGGAATGTGCATCGTAATACCCAAAAGTCTATCTCACCAGTTGGAATTATCATACTTATCTCCCTTGCTAAGTTTATACACATATAATTATATTTCTTTTGCGTTTACCATTTACAGCAATCTCATAGGTCTAACGGTATCGATTTCTGTGAGTTTATTTCTCCATAAACCCAAAGAAGTTTAAGCCACACCCACTACAAACTATTTATATGCAAATTCTTATTTTTGGCAAGCACTGATCTATAAGAATAAAGCTGTCCTTCAGGTGTCCGATACCGTTACATATTACTTACAGCTAGTGTTTTGCCAGAACCTGTCTGGGCAATTCCAACACAATCTCTCCCTGACAGAGCAATTGGCCATCCTGTTGACTGGATTGGCGTAGGAGATTTCCAATTATTTCTCTTCACTGTATGTAAAATGTAATCTGAAAAATACATAAATTGATTATAAAATGTGTACATAGTCAAACCTGGCAATGAGAATACCAGATTCTAAAACATGGTATATAAGTGGGATACTATAAAATAAAAATTAATTTTGTTTTTGTTAGAACTGCTAATTTGAATTGACTACAGAGGAAAATGAAACATCAGCTAGAATTATACATATTCAGCAGTTATAATTATCGGAAACCAAAATGTAAAGTCCTAGCTTCTATTCGATTGATGCTCAACCTTTTTAAGCAAAATGTTCCAATTGCCAGCAAACATTCTGATAAAAAGTCATGGTGATATCGACACTTTGTCAGAGGAAACCCACTGCCGTCACATAGGCTACTCTTCGAACAGCAAGGTATCTTTTGTGCACTTACCAGACAGGATAGCACACACCACTGCCTTCGATAGACCAGGCGTGAACCACTGGTTAGAACGGGAAATAACCCAACAGGTCCGATGAGAATTGATCCTTCGACCCATAAAGCCTCAGGCAGATGTGTTTGTGCTAAGCTACGCCAAACTCCAAACATTCTGAATACATACTCCAAAACATGACCAACACAACATGTAATTGTTACACTGTACAGAATGCAGTTCTGAATAGGGTTTTTAAATTTATTTTGTGAGTGGACAAAATAGTTGGGCAAGTGTAAAAAAATAAGGTATGTTTGAAACGTACATTTGTTGAATGTCTGAAACATACATTTGTTGAAGCCGTAAAAAATAATAACAAAAATTACCTGGTAGATTAGCTTCTTCAAACTCAAAAATAGGCTTTGGTAGGTTTCGTCCAGTAACTTTTATGTCTCGCTCGCTGTAGAAAGCTGTAATGTCTTCCTGAAAATATATTTGTGTGAAAATTAAAACGACGTCAATATACTGTAAAATGGGTATCATGAAATGTCTGTAATTTTTGCTTTTGTCATTTAAATGCAAAAATTACTAGCAGTGATAACCATTAAAAATTCAACAATGGTGATTTTATAACGCGAAAATTAGATATTGAGAGTAGATAGGTTTTTAAAACTGCCACGAATATTGCCTGTTTTACAGTTAGTATGACACAAATGTTTGGTATCTAAGAACAAAACACTGCAAAAAGACAAAAATGTGGCAAGACAATTCAGGAAGTTTTATAATTAAATATAATCTCAATCATTGTTGATAATCATACATCTTATTTTAAATTGGTTAAATTTTGTCAACTTGGAATGTTTGTCATCAGTTTGGAAAAATAAAAATTATGGTATTTGTCCCGTCCGCAACGATGTTTCTTTGTTATGTCAGGGGTTCTAGAATACAGTGGCCCGATGCCCGAGATTTTTACACTTGGGCTACCAAATAATTGCTTTGGCCGTGCCCGATGGCCAGTTAAAATATTGATTTACTTACATTTGTATCTTTTTCATTATCTTGGTATCGGTATTTAAAAGTTGGGCAAGTGCATTTTCAGCCACAGCCAGTGCATTTTCAAATCCACAGGCCCCATGGCAAGTGAAATTAAAAACAAAATCTAGAACCCCTGGTTATGTAACAGGGTTTAATCTACCATACAATTTGGGGCCGGTTACCGGCCCCATTCCCAATTTGAATTTCGCAGTGAAAACTATCCCAAATTTGTGGCGATTACATGATTGTACTCTTCTAATTAAAAGTTTTCACGTAAATTTTCAAATTTTGGTGTATTGTCATCTTTAAAATACCATCTGTTAGACAAATCTGAATAAATTGTACTAAAATCAATAATAAAAAAATAAAAAAATGCAGATAGAATGTAGTTTTTCAGTTGCATCAAAAACGGAACATTTGAAAATATGACTAAGTGACTGTTTTTCCTGGACAGACAATTTTATTTCTGTCGGTCAACTTACTGGAGTTCTGGAAATAACATTTGCATGTTCTTTGTAGAAGTTTTTCTCAAATGTTTGTAAAGTAGTCATATCCCATCTTGGTTTTCGTAGACGCTCTCCTGGTTGTATTCCTTTCAACGACTTTCCGCCAGCCATTCCACCTCTCATGCCTCCTCTTCCACCACCACGTCTATCAAAACCACCCCGGTCATCTCGGCTACCAAATCTAGATCCTCCAAACCTTTAATATAAAATTTATTATTGAGCCTAACAATAAAAAAAACAATAGAAAAACATACATTTTCCACTGTAGGAGACTGCCTTCAGAAATAGATCTGAATATTTCCCTCTAATGGTAACGGAATGAAGCGCAATGCTATGAATAGTTGGGAGGGCGGAACATTCAGATTGATTACCAGTGAGGCAAGAGATTCAAGTGTTCCCTACTCCGAACTAATCCTATCATTGAACTTAATACCATCGCCATTAAAGGGGAAACATTTGAATCTTTCTTGATAATTTACCGATTTAGATTCGTTAAGAATTTTCTGATACTGATCAGTTGACGGCAAGACTTCCCAACGTTCCAGCATCGTCAGAAAAATCAGCCTTTTTCAATGGCCGACGATGGATTTTTCGGACAATTTTGTTATGTATGACCCTATTTGAATTACAATATTTTCATTAGTTAACCTAAAGTTATATAATTTGGACACAAAAATAGGACTTTTTATTTTCAAAAATGTTCAACTTTTATCTCTATGTTAAACGAAACTAATGTTATCTACGAAAAAATGCTACAAATGTTGTAGGGATAGAGATGCTGGAACGTTCGAAGTCTTTTCCCAAATAAATTTCGAATGGAATTTAGAAGTCTTGATATACTAGGTCCTGAAACGCCATGGCGAATTAAATCAGTTAAAATTTGGATTTTTCATTTTCAACCTTTTGTCTGAAAATATTTTCCCCCTTGCATTTCCTTTCAAAAATATATCGGGTAGGTATTCACAAATTACCCACAACGTACCCTTTTCTGTCTGATCTTCCTGAAGAATCAAAAGCTCGGTCTCTGTACGACATTGTACAATATGTTTTGTCTAAAACCTTCTTAGAAATCTGACTTCCAACACTTGCAAAATGGCGAATCGTCCTGCCCAGTCTCACCAACGATGACGTCATGAATATCCTTCCGCCGGTGCCGATCTATTTATGTTCTTACCGGTTTAGCGTAAAGAAAATCAATGGATCAAACAAACTTTTTTTTCAAGAAATGAACATATCATTTCGTTAAAAATTAACACTGAAAAGTAAATAAATTATAAAATCATACAGATAATTGTTAGCGTATAAATTAGGACGCACTTACATTGCAGATAAAAAAAAAGCATGGGAAGAGCAACTAAACCAAAATCGCAATTGAATAATAGATCGGGCTAGGATTAATTTTATGATGCAATAATAGTAACTGGTCTATTGTAGTGTGAAACAAAACACATTTTCATTATTAAAGGCACAATGCCTAGTTTTAAGAACAATGCCACAGTGTTTGTGTAGATAATGCTGATTTTTTATTATATCAACTTATGTTTAAAATATCGCTTAGATTTGTTATCCTTTATAAATGAAATATAGCTCGTAGTTTTCTTTCCCTAGCTAACTTTCCGTAGATTCAGCCTTGAAATTGCGGATTGGCCTTCATCAGAATGCTAACGGTACGCCATCTTCGCTAGCCAAGATGTACAATTTCGTCTATTAAATGGAGTTTATTAATAGATGGGAAGTCCCTTGGCTAGCGAAGATGACGGTACCCCCAGAGGCACGAGGGAGTGGGAGAAAGAGGAAGGTGCCCGAACCTCTGATGCACCTCCCTCTGATGGCATAAGCACTTGAAAATGGTTCAACCAATCAATGACACCGCTAGTTGAAGGAAATTGAATTGGATTTCAACAAATGCGTGTCGTGGACAGAACTCTGGCGAAGTCAGCGGTTTTGCCCATAACAGTTGTGCTTGAACAGTTTTCTGATGGAAGCACCTCAAAAATGACCCAACCCAACCCAACACATGATGTTCAAAGATTCACACGATCGTCTCATAGGATGCAGCATAGCGTTAGTCTGGTAGATCTTCCCTTCAAACTTTTATTTAAATTTTTTTTTGAAGGAAGATCTATCGGATTAAGCATCTAGTGCTTGCATTGAAAAGTGTATTATAAATTTACTGTTGACCCTCAGACCGAGAGAGTTGTCTGAACCCGTTCAGACCGGGCTCTCATGCTGAGCGTCACCTAAAAAACACTTTTGAGGTTGATGGAGACGATATTTAACCCTTGTCCCGTTCCCGAACTGTGTAAACAAAGCGGTGGACCCATCATGACGCTTGATACATTTGAATAGTGTTTCATATTAAAATAATTTTTTGGGTTTTTTTTTTAAAAGGAAACAACATATTTTTTTAGTGTTAAGTTTTAAAAAGGTACATTTAAAAAGATTGTACAACATTCGTTTATATTCCAAGATGGCCTTTTCACATTACCCAAACACGTGGTTCCTATGATTGGAAATATAGTTCCTAATTTAGACGTGTGATTCTTATTAAATTGTCGCATGTGTATGAAACGAATTATTAAAAATGTACCCGAAATTTTATTTCATTAAAAAAAAATCATATTTCTGTATTATATGTAACAGAAAAGATGTGGCATGTGCGTAATTCGTAAATTTTATGACACGTGATCATTCTAAAAATAGGAGAATCTGAATCGTTCATTGACTGAATTTGTGATCAAGTTTGTCAACCCCTCGTCCTTACTTTGGATTAGGAAGAGGTGATAATTACAAACATCTAATCTTTTTATTACGCTTGTGATATCAACGTACATGCATGTTGTACATCCATGCTAAAATCTTTAAATTTATTTTTATTTGGTTACAAGCAGGGATAATCTTGAAGTTGAACGTTTGAGGCCATATCAAATAAAATGATTGTTTCTGGTATTTTTTTATAAGCAATCCTAGTAGACCTGTTATAAGCATGTAACATACACATGTTTAAACATTTAGTTATCACAAAACCTTTTTTGGTTTTGTGATGAAAGTATTCTGTCGGTTACATATTTTTGTCCAATCAGTCTGACCTGCACAAGAAAATTACTTAAAGTTACAGTCTCATAGTTACAAAATGGCGGTTCCCGCCTATTTTGTAAATACTTTTTTTTATTTTGGAAACTTAAAGAACATACGTTGAACTATATGCCACAAAATTTAACAGTAAACATGGTCATTTACTAGTAGAACATTTAGGGATACCTTAACAGCCAACCCGACCAACAAAGTGTATCACTGGTTTCATACTTTCTATGAATAAACCCCATAATCCTTTGTGATGACTAAAACAAGATGAAAGCTGTATCGAAACGCAATGGAGAATTAGAAGGAAAGTTGGAACTCTTTTTGTGCGAGTTCATGTTTAAAAATCGGCTCCTGTATTTTTTATGCGTGTATAGGGGAACGGGACGTAGCTCAGAGGTAGAATGTCCGCCTGTGGCGGGATGGGTCGAGAGATCGATCCTCCACAGCGCAAAACATTTTTATAGGTTATTTTCCGTTCCAGCCAGTGAAACATGTATGGTTTATCAAATTCAATGTTGTGTGCTATTCTGTCTATGGGATAATGCACATAAAAGACCCCTTGCTGTTTTTCGGTAAGAGTAGCTCATGAAGTGGTGACAGCGGGTTTCCTCTGTGACCATGTGTCAATATAACCATGCGTCTGACGTCTTATAGACGAATTATAGATAATCTGTGAAATTAATGTTCGCAAGGGCTTGACATTATTTTCACCCTTTGCTGCTAATCAAAATGTAAACTTCAAGTCATAATTTAACTTTATTTACAGCATGATAATAAAACCTATTAGTTGCATTCACAGTATTTAAGAATTGAACTTGATCATTTTTGACGTTCATGCAAGTATGAACCGCAAACCCGATTTACACACAGTATGAATGGTTATAGAGGGGCTTGTATATTTTTGGGTATTACTTACATGTAACTGTCAAAGGTTTGATTACTTATGGTGTTATAAATAAATACTCTTTGGTTTCCAGGGTATTTTAATTTACAAGAGGTGAAAGTACTAATTCCAAATAACAATGAGGAATTTACTATAATTTATATTTAACATTTTTTTAAACTTTATTTCACACTTAAACATAATTTAAATTTTTTGTTATGGATTTTGTTTTTTGGTTATTTATTAATAATTTCTTTCAGTTACTTATTAATTTCAGGTGATTTAAAATGATAAAACATTGATGTCAGAAAAGAGTGGGGGTGGGGGAGGTTTTATGTTTTTGTGTAGAAAATGTGATATTTGTCTGGCTATTACGCACTTCGTTGTTGTGTGTCTATGTACAAAATACAGGGTTTAATCTACCATACAATTTGGGGCCGGTTATATTCCCGTATGGGGAATTCACAATTTTGAAAAAAAGATCCCAATTTTGTCTAAAATATTTCACCCAATTAATATATATATATATATATATTATTTGACATCAACGGGATAAAAAAAAATTCTTTTCTTTATTATAATAGTAGTCTTTTAAAAGGAAAATACCCAATTAACATAACACATCCTAATGTTGACTACTGTAAAACAAAAAACAAAAACATTTCCCATTTTTCTTTCGAATCCGTTATTTTTTTTCAAAAATTTTCCAAAAAGGTACCCGAGAAACATGGTTGAGATTATACCCTGAAATATAATATTATTTCTAGCTGTTATGCACTACGTTTTTGTACGGTACGTTTTTGTGTGTCTATATATAGAAAATGCCAGTGGTACACGACTGGTTTATCAAATTCCGTGGTGTGTGCTATCCTGTCTATGGGATAGTGCGCATAAAATACCCCTTGCTGTTTTCCGGTAAGAGTAGCCCATGAAGCGGCAACAGCGGGTTTCCTCTGAAACCATGTGTCAATATAACCATGCGTCTGATGTCCAATAACCGCTGATTTATAATCGATGTGTTACAGTGGCGTCGTTAAACAAATAAACTGCATGACGTCATAG
>JAUTCZ010048713.1:0-11468 GCA_032273805.1 Melanodrymia brightae | reverse complement strand
TGTGCACTAGCCCATAGACAGAATAGCACACAACACGGAATGTGATACACCAGACGTGTTTCACTGGCTGGAACGGAAAATAGCCAATAAAAATGTTTTGCGCTGTGGAGGATCGATTTCTAGACCCATCCCGCCACAGGCGGACACTCTACCTCTGAACTACGTCCCGCTCCTATATATATAAAAGGAATTTCCTTTTTGTTTTTTTATAGCATCCATTCTTTCAAGGTGATATCAGCCGCCGGTTGATGAAAGAGTTATTGGAAAAATCAAGAAATCCCCCGCAGCACTTTGACACAGTGGAGACAGATGATGAAGGAGTACGATCATTTATTACTGTAGCCGTGATTAATTGATTGATTGATTAAATAATCAAGAATGTCATTTTCGATTAAAAAAAATTCTTTTTGAAAAATTAATTCTAGAGGATTTCAAATTAAAGTGTTCATGTTGGTGTCTTCAATGGTAGAAATAGTTCACTTTTAACAAAGTGTTATGAAGTAATCTTAAAAGATTTGAAATTTATGTTTTGAAAGCATTTTTCAAATTAATAAATATATATTGCGCGTAGTTATGTGTTTTGTCTTTCTTTAACAACTATTGTGTTTTATTAAATTATTTGTAGATTCTTGAAGATGTTCCAAGAAGAATATCTTCCAAGAAAACTGCCAGACAGACGCAAGCAACCAACAGTATTGAATTAAAAGGTGAATTGCATTGTTTAATGGAATTCTTTTTTTGAAGATAGTTCATCCCTATACTGGATTCATTTACAAAAATACCAGTTTGAGAGGGAACCTATTTTGATTACATAATATGACTAAAAAACTTTACTAACTACCTCAAACAAATTAATTATTTTTTGTCAAATTCATTTGTACTCTTCGTGGTTCAGAAAGCTTTGTAAAGTCTTAACATCACCCATGCTAGATTACATTTCAAACTCAATTCACAGAAACTATGTTAAGTTTGTAATATTTTCAAAGTGAAATTTTGTTTTCAGTTGTGATTGCTGCACTCAATTTATTTGTTAAATTTATTTTTTTCCAGTGAATGTGAATTTTGAAGCTGCTAAGGTATGTTAAAAAATATTAACACTTTATTTATCCATTAAATCATTGTAGAATGTTGTCATAGCATCAACTGACCATGCAATGCAATCCTTTCATATTTGTAGAAGTGTTATTAATCTTTCTTTCACACATCGCTAACATTTTGAAATATACTTATCAAAACATTTCCATTAATTCTCTCATGTTGATAACAATGAAAGTTTAATAGGATGATATTCTTTGTATAATTTTCTTTTTCATAGTATAAAAAATGCATTGCTTAAATTTTCATGTATAATTTATGCAGTGTTATATGCATTATAGTAGAATTGTTATATCATATTTCATTGTCTGCAGAATATGCTAAATATATAATATTGATTGTGATATGAATCGTGGGCATTCAAATCAGAATTAATATTTATTATCTATTATTGCAGCTTAACCTGAAGTCAGGCTTCTCTTTTCAAATTGCACATATTCTATAGACCATATCTATTTTAAGCATAATATATCATTAACAATTAATTAGGTATCGCAAATACTTGATAACTACCTGGGTCTTGAATAGTACCTGGGGGAATAGTGCGTCTGAAAAAGAAAGAACCAGGGGCCTTGACTAAACAACTGTTTGTTCAGTTAATCTTCTCATTTGAAGCCCAACAACCTATGTGAATGTTGTTAATTTTGATACACAAACATGACTCAAGTAATAGAACTCAGGTCTAAAATATTACCCGGGTCTCGAATTGGACCCGGGTCAACCATTCATCTGGTAACTCTCATATCTGATATTAACAGCACTTGAACTAATTTTGCAACACGATTTCAATGGCAATTTTAAATAACACTGGAATACACAAAATTATGTTGAATGGTAAAATTGAGAACAATTCGGTCGATTAATATCAAGAATGCGCTGTGGGGGTTCTTATTGGAATTGTAAGATATTTCAAAATAATGTGTGAGATCAATTTTGGAATAAGTTTTGTGGTGGTATTGTCAATTGCTATCACAAAATGCGAGCCCTGTATCAGAAGTTTGCATACTTAAAGGAAAATTCTATTTTAAAAAGTCTTATATAGGTTATTATGGGGACGGCACTTATAAATCATGTAACCGTAATTTAATACAAGTGCCGTTAAAATATTTCTGTCAATAGCAAATATTTAGTCATGCACTTTACAGCTGAAATATGCCTGTCAATAGCAAATATTTAGTCATGCAACTATTTTTTGATTCGTAACAATTACATGTTCAATAATTATAGCTTATACTTATATTCATGACTTGCTTCTGATATTTATGCATGCTAATCATACTAATCATTAATATTTATTACAGGAGGCTGATGTGTATGAGCTTGCTCAACCATGGGATTCAGCAGACGGCAAAGTAATTTCTTTCGATACTACCAAACTTAAAACCGTTTAAATCCTACAGCTATTCAACAATCTTGGACAATCAGTACATCCTGGAGCTTGGATCAATTCAATTCATTGCTAATTTCGAATATATAAGCAGTAGGCAAAAATATACATTGCTTGTTTAGCTAACATAAAACTGCACTTTTGAACTTACCATATAGTTTTGCACATAAGTCGACGCTCAAAATTTCACGCACTAAAAGTATTTTAATTTTATTTCTGTTTATACGTCCACTCGTATTACAAAGGGACAAAGGTGCTCAAAATAACGAAATAGTCTGTCCTGTATATTATAGTTGATTCTTTGAAATTACAGGAAGATCGCTATGATACTGCTAGGCCATGGTTAGAAGATGACCTTTCTAAAAAGTAAGTATGAGACATTTTTCATTCCATCATACTCTCTGTATATCGGATGTCGACGTGCAGTGTATCAAATGTAGGTCGCAGTGACCTACTTTTCTCAAAGCACTTGGAATTACATGAAATGAAAAAAACTTTGTTCAGTGCATATCTTTCATGCTTATTGACACTTGAACTTCAAATTTGGTATGCTAACAGATCATGGGATGTCAGTGTGCAAAAAGTAGGTCACAGTATATTGATACATGATATTCTAACTTGGTACAGTAATACATCATGAAATATGATATCAGTTTACCATAGGTAGGTCATGATGACCTACTTTTCATAAAACTCAGCATTATGTTATCTGGAGTATATCTTTCATACTATTTGACACACGATCTTCAAACTTGGTATAGTAATACATGTATCATAGGATGGGAGTATGCAGTGTACAATACGTAGATAATGGTGACCTACTTTTCATTAAGCACCCAGCATTATATTTCAATGTTCAAATTTCATTGATGGCAATCGGGTGTATCATGCATCCTTGCAGTGCTTATTAGAGACATGGTTTTGTTACTACATGTACTTGTTGGGGTTATTAGAGGATTTTATTATGCATATTGTGAGAGACGGTTGCTTTATATTGTAGATCTAAAACAAAATATGATCTACTCGGATAATATGCAGAATTTGATTTTACTGTTGTTTTTCAGAATATGTTAAATCCGGTTTATCTGTTTTATTTCATTTCTTTGTTTTAAATTAATTTGTTTATTTCACATAAATTTATGATTGATATATATATTAAGTACATAATATTGTCAGTACTCTATGTAATTGTATATTAATTTTCATTTTATTACTATTTTCATTCATTCCTTAGGTTCAAACTATTTTGCATTTCTGTTAACCTTCTTTATTTTACCCTTTGAGTTTGATATTTGATCTTTTTTTTGGCTCAAGATCCAATATTAATACAAATTTAACTTATGATTTCCTATGTACAGTAACTTACAATTTCCTATGTACAGGGATCAAGCTAGGTAAGATTTAATATGGGGAAGTTTTCAACAATATCTTCATTTATTTGTGTTGGGGTCCTTTTTATTCATTACTGATTAAATTGAATGATATCTTTTCATTCTAAAATGCTTACAAGTATGAAAATATCTAAGCATTGCTGATCTGTAATGATCACTTTGCAAGAAATCCATTTTCGTCTGATTTTATCTAACCAATCATGCACTGGTGATTACTTGTATGACATTAGTCTGACCTTTCAGACAAGCGCGTGTAAGCCAGTTTACAAAATGGCAGTTATAAAATGGAGTACATCATGAAGTACGCTATGTGGCTTTGTGATGTTTTTCCTTGATCAGGTTTATCACACCCATGTGACCGATTTGTTTGAGTGCGGTTGTGACATCATACCTGTGGTATTTCCAGTATTCAGCTCTTTACATGAAAATATTCCTCTATAAATAACTTAATGACTTATTAAGTGTGTGCCTCAATGGTAGGTTATACTTGACCAATATGGTCGGCATTCAATTTTGCTAAAATACTCGACAGGTACATCTTTAAAAGAGCGGACAATGGGCGACAGATAATTTATGTAAATGACAAAAATGGACAAATCTGGTTGTGGTTTAACTCACATTGCACTAAAGTATCATTTTAGGCTTAATTTATACTCATATTAATTATCTTTAAATTGTGTAATTTCAGTTATTAGACCATGTCAGAATGGTTAGCAATAGGGCCTTTTTTATTTTTACAGAGCTTTAAATTTTTTATCAAATCGGTCGGCCTTTATGATAGTAAGTTGGTTACTACTGAGGTTCATCTAGATAGCGTTGTATCCAGTGACATGCAGGAAGCTGTGCACTTCTCACTGTATACAATATTTCCAGTCCCAACCACTATCATAATTGTATTATATCAAAAACTTGAAGAGAGAGCTTAGTATACTCTGTAGAAGAAGCTTGCTGTTTGTTTCCTTATACATTTATAATAATTTGTACATTGCTTTTACATTATTCTTCTTCTGCATTCAAGCTGTATTTGTGATCATGCCTTAGATTTGGAGTCCAGTAGTGTTGATAAATACTGCTGTCTGGATCAAGCTTTTACTGTCTATGTGACTCTATTAACCAAAGAATTGCACCTATCTGGGATTCTGTAAATTTGATGCATTAATTTTATTACACAGATTTAAAACAAAATTCTCTTCCATTCATCAAGAAGAATCTTTTTATCATCAACTTACCTTTGTTTACAATCAACTTACCTACTTGTTTAATAATATTTTTACTAATATGAGTACAACTATTCTCCGATTGTTAATGATAGTATAAGTACATAGAAGAAGTTATGTTACTAGGTGGTATTAATTCAGCATGTTTGAATGTGATAGTTGAGTATGATGCATTGTTATTGACAAAAACATTGATGAATAAATTCACTCACAATAATTAAAAAAAATTCGGTTATAGTCCAGATATAAGTTTTGGGCAAATTCAATAACGTTTTTCTTTTCAATTTAATGCAGTCATCCTCTTGCCATTGATAAAGGAACATCTGCACAGTTACTTGCAGATAA
Source organism: Melanodrymia brightae (assembly GCA_032273805.1). Taxonomy (NCBI): domain Eukaryota; kingdom Metazoa; phylum Mollusca; class Gastropoda; order Neomphalida; family Peltospiridae; genus Melanodrymia; species Melanodrymia brightae. Next base: position 6,033 of record JAUTCZ010048713.1, on the reverse strand, counting down.
ATTTGTCATGTTTACAGGATAGGATAGCAGACACCATAGCCTTTGATGTACGGTACCAATCATGGATCACTGGTTGCCATGAGAAATAACCCAATAGATGTTTTTAGAAGTATCGATACATGGTCTTCATTCACCTCGGGCAGATGCTATGTGGTGATAGTAAATTTCTTCTGGAACCATGTGTCGACATAACCGTGTGTTTGACATCCAATAATCTATGATTATTAATCAATATTCTCCAGTGGTGTCATTAAACAAACAAACTTTACATGCAATAATTAATAGCTGATCTTTATCTAATTTAACACAATAACTTCTGGGTCAAGTGGCAAATATATGAACTGGTTTTGCAATATGACTACTTACAATATTTTATACACCTTATTTTGGATTTAGGAAAGTAACATTTTATTAACATTACTAGAACACATGACACACTCACTGTTTGAATTTTACTTTCTATATCTTACATATATATGTTGCATATGTTTTGGTTTGTGGGAGTTCAATGTTATATGTTTGGTAAGCTAGTGTTTACGACGTTGTTGCTGCCATGTTGTTAGTTTAGTTAACATTTATTCCTTTAAAAACACAACACATGTTGCAAATAATGTACTTATCTACTTACGTCAAGTTGTTGTTTTTTTGCACGATTTTGCTTTCCAAAGCAGAAAACGATGTGCTGTTGTTAGTCTGTTATAAAAAAACCAGTTTCTGCAGGTTTGCTGTGATGCTAGCAGGTGTGTAGAAAACATGTACCTATATCGTGCATTATGTCAAACAAGATGGATATTTAAATAATTATTATTTGTTATATAAATGTCCTAAAATCATGTCGTTGAGCATTAATAGTTTATAGTTACATTGTGTGCATCAGGTGCAAGTGCCTTTAAATTTAATTGGCATGATCGCATGATTTCCAACGGAGAGTAAATACCAGCATGTTTACTCCTACAATATCTACATGTATCATCTAACTAAGGTAGTAAATTCATGTTATTATTAATACACATGTATAATTTATTATATACTCTCCATCTGAAGCAAAATCATGCACACGAGCTATTTGTTGATCTACTTTGATAACATGACGATATGCGTAATTATAGCTAAATATGAAGACGCCATGATTTAATGAGTTAATATAAAAAACATAATGCAGCATTGTGCAGCAGTATAATGACTTGGGGAATTAAGCATGAAAATGGCAAGAAATGGCTGATATGACTACATCTTACAGTGGTAACAGCATTGTACAGACTATTACTGTTGAGGATTTGTGTATATAATTGTGTGATACAAAGTGCAGACGTAGCAATCAGTGATATCCCAGAGGTACTCATTTGGATCTAAATCATGGAGATGTGCCATGTCAACAGATTACGACTTTCAGAAGATTTGCATTCACCAGAGCATCCAGAGTTGAACGGTTCTGTGAGAGTTGAATGGTCGTGTGAGAATTGAATGGTCCTGTGAGTGTTGAACGGTCCTGTGAGTGTTGAACGGTCCTGTGAGTGTTGAACGGTCCTGTGAGTGTTGAATGATCCTGTCAGAGTTGAACAGTCCTGAGAGCAGAAGATGATATGAGAGTTAAATTCATGCGATCGAAAGTACTTCTTGAGGGAAATGTTTCTACTGTTGGGAATTTCGCAGCACTCAACCCTGTCTCATGTCGAATGGCACTGTGTGAGGAATAATTAAGTATACTGAAAAATGAAAAATATCCCCAAAAAAAGTATTATGTAGTGGACATGTATGTAATCGAGGATTATCATCTACAGTCAGCAAATAGAATATGAGATTGAGTGAAGTAGAACTGACTACTGGATTATCCTTGTACGTGTATGGTTTCTTTTGATGGAGAGTTTATATTGTTTAACTTCGATAACAAAATATGTACATTCAGGTTGAGTTTGTTTGATTATTAAAATTACTTTGATTACTTTTTATCAGGTCGTTATTAGAGTCTGTAGAAGAAGAGCTATTACAGAGGTATTTATCACTGGTTTCAGCCCAAATGTTGGTCATAATCCAATTATATATGGGGCTGCACGTGACACTAACACCTTGCTAGGACTATGTATTTATCTTCCCTGTGTCTCTTCTGCTTACTAACAAAACTGCAAAGATGATCTGTTGTATTATGGAGACATATTTAAAAGTTCATTCAACAATAAGAGCTTAAGAATTAAGTTGTATAAGTTAATTTGTATTAGTTGAATGTAAATATTATAGAATATAAGTATTCATTAGTATATGAGACACCTATCAGTTGGTAATATAAATAGTCGTAACCTGAAAAAAGAAGTACTTATTTCAAACTTAATATCTATTTTTGTATAAGTACCAATACAAATATTCTATGTACAGTAAAAAAAATACATTTTCATAGTTATATGTAGTCTATTTCCAACTTAACTGAAAACAAAATTACTAGTTCAGATACTTAATATTCATTGTCTATGATTATTTTTGCAATAAAAGACTTGCTTTATTAAAAATATTGTTACATTTCAGTAATAAAAGAATAAATATGCTGGTGTATAGCAGCTATTGTACTAATTGCAAACTTAATGTTCAGTTTTTATTGTAAAATAATATGTTCTCAAATCTTAAAACAGTAAATCATTAGAATATTGGGGGAGAAGCATTCAATATTGCATAATTAGTTAAATTTGGTTAGTAATGTCTAGAATAAAGAAAAAGAAGAGTTTACATCATGATTTATAGAAAGCCTTGCTTTTACAATTTATTACCTGCAAATTCTGATCAAGTATTCTTACTATCAGCTGCAACTATAACATATTGGGATTTCTGGTTCTTTGATCTGTGCTTTCCTGTTCCAGGTCTCATCGTAGTAGTATAGTATTGGAGGAAACTCATTCTTCTGAACAGTAAGCCTGTCTATTCTCTCCATCTCTCTTCTCCATCTCTCTTCTCTTCTCTCTATAACACTCAATTTCAGTTCTATCCATATCTTTAATTCTGAGTTCTTGTAACTCACTCTGGTTCAGAAAAGAAGAAGTAAATTGCAATATATTGCTCCTCGAAAATATTTTTTTAAAGTACCGGTACCTGTATTATAATATTTTTGAGAATTTTTTTGTTTTTTTTTTCAGTGTAGCAATAATGCTGTAATAGATGTTTTTGACTTACTACAGGACAAGCTTTTAAAATTGTTTTGTTCTTTAGGATTACGGCACACCTGCTTGTTGTCACAGCTTCCATGCGATATACATGTAGTAATATTTTTAAAACAAGCAATTATATTCTAAAACTGCAGCCAAACCTGCTCGAGCAATTACCTATTTTAAGCAGCCATCAGTCACACCAACCTTCAAATTTAGTACAATAAACTAGTAATGGCAGCCACTTGATTTAAGAGGACACTTTTTGTTTATTTCTTTTTTTATTTTATTATTATTTATAAAAAATATACATATATATTTATATTTAAACTCTATTGTACCCTTGTGTAACTGCTTATTAAATGTTTCACTGTAGTTCACCGAACTGCGTTGTACTACAAAGAAAAGTTTTGTTTCAAGTAAATATGTTTCAGTACATGCACTCTTACATTGCAGGTTATTCAGGAAAGAGTTGTTAATTTGTATGTTGTCATTTTGTTGTGTAGTACGCGTAATGTACAGAGATAATCCTACCTGTAATATGTTCAAAGAGAGTCAATGGTAGTACACGGCTGTGTCCACATAACATGCAAGTTGGTATATCCTACTTATAGTTATCATGCCATTTTGTTTTGTCAGGTCAACGTTGCCAGTTCAGCCACCAACTCCACCTCCAAAGGTAAAATTAGTCACTTTTCATATTTGGTGTGGGTTCAGAATGACGGTAGTGCTATATAATGAGTTGCCAGCAAGCAGTTTGAGTGTTAAAAATATCTGTCCAAATCTTTGATGCCAAAAGCAATTTGGTGATTTGCACTCAATGTACGCCATATATTACAGTGTGGTAAACCTGCTATTCTCCCAAATCATCTGATTTTGTACAACATGATCTGTATTAAACAGCCTCCTGCCTCCTGTCCCAAGATGACAGGTTTTGTTACTGCTAGCAGGATCGACTGTAAGTTGGGAACAGAATGCATCTAATCAGGAAACAATAATATTGGAATAACTGTGGTACAAACGGGGTTGCATAATAATATATTAGAGAAACATAGTGATACTCTGGGGTAATTTTCTAAAATATCTCCTTTAAACACAACCTTTATATAACAGCCATAAAAATAGGGATGTAGAATCAAGGTTTCTAAGACGACATATTTGTGTTGTTCAGTTTGACCATGTGACTTGATACTTGTGAAGTTTGACCGTGCTGAGCTGAAATGAACTGTATTGCTATGTGAGCGTAAATTGTAAAACAAATATATTGGAACTTTCAGCCTGCAAACCTGTTAGTTGACTTGGATGGCAGACCTAAGGAAGAGGAATTTGTGGACAATGGACCAGATGTTGAAAGCCTTATTGACCGCATGTTGACCCTTGACCCACAGGCTCATCTACCAACAGACTTCCCTGTCAAGGAAGACTCACCACCAGCACTTCCACCTAAGTTTCGCACCCATGAGAACGGTGATGTGAAACATTCGGAGAATGGTGAATCTCCTACTGTTGAAGCACCACCCGTCATTCCTCCACGTACAAGGACAAAGAGAGATACTGTAAGTTTTGTGAATATTTCACATTGTTTTCTTCTTGGGAAAATGTTCTGCTTCTTTCAATTAAAGCTAAGTGGTCATACTCATAGTTGCCTTTTTTAGATGTTGTTCCAAGAGTAACTACTAACTTGAGTTGTAAAATGTAAAGTTTGTATCTCCAATACATACAAAAAATTAGAATGCCATTAGCTTATTATTTTCTAAGACAATTATTAATTTTGAACAGAAATGCTTGCAAGATGACAATGTGTGAGTCCTCTAGACTGGTACTAAAACCAACCTAAAATACCTGGCCATACCAAAATACCATGTATTTTGTGTAAAACTACCTCTATAAGAGTCATATTATAAAGGTTTTTGAGAACATGGCTCACCAATAAGAATGTCTTCTTCAGTATTATTAACCTTACGATACGACTGCTTTAAAAGTTTACGTTCTATTATTTTGAAGGTATGGTTGAGAGTGAAGTAGCTAGATTAGTTTGTGTTTTCCCATGAATTTTTTTCTTTCACTTTCTAAAATAAAAATTTCTATTTGTTAAACTAAACTTTCATTGCTTATTATAAGCTTAATTATATGAACAAAATTATATTCAGAAATAAAGTATGATGGTCCAACAAAAAATAAAACTAGTAAGGGAATCTAAATTATTATTAATGAATTGGTCATACCTATATGTTAATATTGCATAAAAGAGCAAATTAATTACACTAATTTGTTACAAGAACTTGTTAATATTTTTACAAAGAAAGTGAAACCAACCCATTTTTCTTCCAAGTAACAAAATTAACAATAACATTTCCATTTTTTATTTTCATTTCCTAAGCTAATTTTATTCACCTAGTTTTTCCTATCCCATTTGATTTAAATCAGTTTAACAGGAATTTTATGTATTTTTAGTTTCTTAAATCAACATTATTTTTTGTGCTCTTTGCTTAACATTCGCTCCATTTCTGTTCTTGTAACTGCTATTAATTTGCCTATTATGTGTGTGCCTTACTTTTGTTTCAGGAGCCTGCTCAATCTGATGTGAGTAACCGCATAGTGCATTTACGTTCTTTCATTTACCTTACCATAACTTTCTATCTAACTTTTCGTATTTTACTATCATTCTTATTGCTAGATGTTAGTGATATAAATTTCAAAATATTTACTACAAAATAACTTGAGAACCCTGTATTGGGTGAAAGTACTGCCATGTTGATTTGATTGTCATGATTACAAGCAGTAAAAATAGTTTCTCAAGAGTAAGAGGGTAGTTTTTGTAACCCTAAACATTACAAGTCTAACAAAACAAAAGTTTTGATACTTTATAATACAGAACTGTTGAAAGGTGGAATTTAAACTGCAC
>JAUTCZ010048702.1:0-11469 GCA_032273805.1 Melanodrymia brightae | reverse complement strand
ATCTATGTATGTAATAGTCAAACCCGACATACATACAATATATAGATATTCATACATCAATACATACATACATACATTTTAACTGCAGTTTGCTTTGTTTACATAATATGTATATAAGCAATAATTGATCTATGTTACATAATGAACTATTACACAATAATGACCTTGATTATACCTTTATTAGACACTTGTACATTTTACTCTCAATATAATATTATTAAAAAAATGAAAGCTAAATGAAATATATACTAGTAACCTTTTAAAGAATTAATGTTGTAATCATACCTAGTAGACCTAGTGTGCTGCGACATATTTACTCTGCAACTATTATAGCTGTCTATATGACTGCATGTAAATTATTTATATAATTATGCTGTATATAAACGTCAAACCACAGATTCTATACATACATTTTACCTATCGATTTTCTGCGACTAAAATGTCGCGTGTATATGCTATATATAAAACATGCATGGTATACGCCTACTTGTATAGTTTTAACTTATTTGTAGATTAATTAAAAAAAACAAAAAACCTCTCAATGCAACTTGAATCATGAATACAATTAATGCATGTGCACATACCTGTATATTTCCTACGACACACCTGCACACAGTAATTATAGAGAATCTTGTTAATACATGTAGTACAAGTAGTCCGGCAGTTACAAAGAGTCGAGTCCTTGAACAAGGTCAATGCCATCTGCTGGACAAGGCAAGGTTATGCTGGTACCCCAGGAATAGATTTCAACGCGCTTTGATCAATACATCCAACTATGTCAGAGAATTAGTCCGTGACAAATAGAAGCCAAATTGAAAATTCTGTGTTTGATAGTATTAATTGCACATCGAATACTGACTTAGAGCTTATCGTTGTCTATATATCATGTAGTGAGACAGAAAGAAAAAAAAACATTTGATTAAAAAATATAATGTGATATCATATTCAAGGCACCGCTCGAGTGTTTGAAAAACAAAGGTCCCAAACAAATTCGAGTGAAATGTCAAGATTGGAACTCGTAAAACGCATGAAAAAGAACTGTCTGCCTATCTATTTAATTGTCTTTTATTCTTTCTGGTCTTCTTTCGAGTTTCCCACTCATTGCGGAGCGGGACGTAGCGCAGTGCTAGCGCGTCCTTCCGAGGCTCGATGGGTCATCAGAAAATCCGTTTTGATATTTCCCGTTCCAACCCGTGATCCAAGGCCGTGGTGTGTGCCACTCTGTCTGTGGGAGAGCACATAAAAGATCCATTGTTGCAGTGTCGAGTTTCCTCTGTGACAAAGTGTCTAATTTAACCGTGCATTTTTCCTATAGAACTTTGATATAATTATTCATTTATAGGGAACATAAATACATTTTCGAGTAAATCTTTCAATTTAATTATTACATAACTTTGACAATAAAACTCCATATTCGACGTGGATATCACGCAACAATGTTGTTTACCATACCGCATACGCTACGGCAGGTCGAAATTTGAGAACATTGAACTAGAGGTGATTACATTTGGTAATGACATTTATCTAGCGGCAAATTACTTCTGTCACCAATACTATGGTGAAATAATTCCAATTAGTAACAGCTGAGATTTAGAAATAGACTGACTATTGAATTCATTTCTTTATTCGCCGTAAGTACAATGGGTTATTAGCATACACAAGTTACATAGAGTTACCGGAATCGAAATGTCTGTGTAATTAATAATGTTGTGAAAGGGAGGATCCACAAATTCTGAAATTGGTCCAGTTGGCTATTCCCCGTTGCATCCAGTGATCCACGTCTGCTCCATCAAAAGTCATGGTGTGTGTTATGCTGTCTATGGGAAAGTGCACATAAAAGATCCCTTGCTGTTATTCGGTAAAAGCAGCCTATGTTGCAGTGCCATGCAGCGAATTTCATCCGTGACCAAGTGTCGATATAACCGTGAGTTTGACATCCAGTAACCACTTATTAATAATCAGTGTTCCAGTGGTGTCGTTAAAAAAACTCAAATGATTTTTAGCTCCTACAAATCCTCTGCCAAGATAATCATGAGTTGATTTAATTTTCAAAATTCTCATAACGCCATGAAATGGTCAGGTTCTCTTTAGGTATACTTAACAGCTGATTATAATAATCATGTGTATTGCATTAATGTTTTCATTCGAGTTTATTAAATGTCCAATCTAAATGCGCAGTCACAACATACTAATTATGATACTTCGCTGGTCAGTGGTCATGGGTAAAGAAATGTACGTACCGTACCTTTCCAATTAAATTTCAAGCTCAGTTAGTTATAACATAGTTACGTGCCTATATCCATTTAAGGTTCAAGGTCGTCTGTAAATGTGTGTACAATTATACATAAAGATAGATTGAATTTGTGCCGAACAGGAAGTGGGAGATGGAATTCCTAGGGCTATATGTCTATTATATAAAACAATTATGACGCTACCCAAATATTCGCCCGATAACCGCTGATATTCATTTAATGGCGGTACACTTTTGTGATGTGATCAACTTGTTGAATAGAGTCTGCGAATCGCCACAGATACGTCACAGTATACTCATGAATAATATTGAGCAAGCGAAAGACGCCTGTCAGGAAAATTATTCTCTATGTGCGAAATTATCATGTAATTTGTTAGTACGAAGCCTGGTAATAAAACTGATTTTCTCTGAGCTGAAAGAGGATCAGGTTGATTCTGTGTGGGTCCCTTTTCTCACCCAAAATGCTTATTGTTTGTGTTAACCCTTTCACAAATTAAATTACATGTGTATTAACTTGCCTGGCCGATATACATTGTATTATACTCCAACACTACCGTTTTGATATTAGTACTCGCAAGGAGTGATCAATAGTAGCCTACCTTGGTTGTTGACTTTCTCTAGTACGATGTCTATAAACCAATCAGTATTCCCAATACCTTTTTTGTTTTATGCTGTACAATTGATATAGCCATTAAAATGCAAACAACATAAATGTATTAAAAGCTTTTAATTATTTTAATGAGTATAGAGAAGTTGGTGTAATCGATGTTGTCTGTGCTGTGACAGATTTTTGTGTTTTTGTAACCTGTATGTGTCGTGCAGGACACCGAATTGATTTACCCCCATCCTAGTCGGTGCCTAGCAACTGCCGAATCTTCTTCGTTATAGCCTGTAAAAACAGAAATCAACATGGTATCATAATAGATGATTAGTCTCGCAGCCAATCTCTTCTGCCTACTCTGAAAACTAAATGAAAACCATCTCACATTAAATGTCATACGATTTGGTGCTACACCAAATAACGGATATATGATGTCTCGTAGCTTAAAATTCATATTAACGTCATTGTCCAACATATTCAAAACGACACAGGCTTCTATATACAAACTCTGTGACAAAACGGATGACTTCAACTTTCTAATAGCCAATATCCCTTTATTATGTCGAGGATGGTATACTAGTATATTGTATGTTCATATCAAGACCTCTGAAATTTTAACTTTAGGGAGTGTTAATTGTATGCCGACTTTAGGCAACGCCATGTATTCCTGGCTCAGAAGTTTTTTCACCAGGGTTGTACTGTGATTCCCAAGTATTATATGCTATATCGATATTGAAATGTCCTTTCGAATCTGCCTTGTGCAGAGATACCCATTTGGCTATGTCAATGTTTTGTCGTTTAGATTACAAATGACAACAAAATAAATAAAATCAGAACCGAATTCATAAAAGTGAAATCCAACGAATTGCGATTGAAATCTAAACGACAAAACATTAACACGGCCAAATGCGTTTCTTTGCAAAAAGGTCGAAGCGATTAGTAATTTTTATATTATTGATGTGTCTACAATTGGAAGTACATGCCAATCAAAGGGCTTACCATTATTTCAAGGATTATGATATAGTACCAGCTAGTAATACACGCAGTGTCTGAATATTGTTTTTGTATTATATACGAGATCTCACCACAATATCTTCAAACATCATGATACCCATCCTGGGAAGTGATGACGTTTGTATTACGACCAACTTGGGCCCATTGATGAAGTTGCGCCGGAAAATTTCCTGCAATGAAGATGTACACGTGAATAATATTATACATAATCAATATTCAGACACGGATACAAGTGTGGTCTGATTTCTAAGGTAGACTCTTTTCAGTATAATTATGGTCAGAACCCCACTTTGTTCCTGCTAAGTTTGCAAACTTATTTCATTTGTCAATATAATTAGACCACCGGGCTCAATACTGGTAGAAAAAGATATTTTATGTGAACTATCTCGGACTACACATCACAGACTTGATGTAACAATAGATTTTCGGGGGAAATGCAACTGGTTCACTGAGGAGGGTCGATCCTTCGACTTCAACTACCTCCAGCAGACGCTCGATCTAGCGATGAGCTAAGTCTTGTTCCTGGAGTGTTTTGTAGAGAACATGTTATTGAATTCACAAAAGCTCTAAAAACTTTTGCTGGGCGTGCATAAAAATCGCCTGATTTTGCGACTGCATTACATAATTTACTCTCTACCTTGACTACCATAGGCCATTACCCCGTTCAAGCGAGTTGTCTATCAATTTATATTATATAGGCCCTATGATTTAGATGTAGCATTGGAATCCTCAAAGTAGCTTTAAAGGGGGATGGTCACATAAGCTGATTTTGATATTGTAACATTTGTTTGTGATCAACAACTCCAAATTAAACGATAAAAAGAAAAATCGTGTAGCTAATGGCCTATATCGAAAACAAATACACCGCGATTTCAAAAAAACACCTGTAAGACCTATAACTTTCCCAGAAACTGTTAAACCAATATTAAAAACAATTCCAATACAAAATCAATAAACATTTTTGGCTGGAGACGCCATTTTTGAAACTGTGACCATCCATCCTGTAAATAACAGTAATACCTTGTGTAAAGGATATCCTATGCGTTCAACCCAGTCGGCTACTTCATCGACTGTCCATGATAAACACTCGGGGGTTACTGGTACCGTTCTTTTGGCAACACCAACAGAATTACAATCTGTCTCCATTTTGTGCACCGCGTGTTGGATATGGTGTATTAATTATTTCTGTCTGACGTCACATACACGAGTATTTTGTTCGTCACTCAGATAATCCTCAAATATCCGTTAATGATAAATCCTTATTTTAATTGTAATATATTTTCCTTGCATTATGTATTATATAACTAAATTACTTTACTGAGGTAAAATCACCGTTTTAACCTGTTATTAACGGTATATACTGTACAGAGTCGGTGTATGTAGGCCTACGAAACAAAACTGATAACCTTTTTCAATTCAAACTTAAAATGGAATTCGGTGACGTAGGCCTGTGTAAAAGTTAATTCGAGCAATAGCTACATGTATGCATCGAAATATTATTGACAAACAAATTGCGATTGAAAGTATAGTCGCCTAGTATGTTTAAGGCTCTTGACATTCACTAATTATCCTAATATGGTTCATACAAGAATAAGACATCTTTCAGTGTTAAAAATATAGGCCTACTACAAAGCGTACGTGTATGTCATTGTCGTTCGTAACATACATATCGCATCGTGAAGCCAGTTATCATTAGTGTAACTAATCAGAAATCTAGTCTCCAATATATCCCACCATTCCAGTCTTGAAAACGAGAAAGATATCTTGTGATTGTGTACAGCACCTTCAATCTCGAGATGCAAACAGGTTCAGACGAATATTAATGGGTAGTGTCTCAAATACACGGTATGCCTATACCTTGTAGCCTACATGTAACAATAATGTAACCTCAGACTTTTTTGGTGATTGGCGTCTATCACCAAAACAAAATAGTCTGAGGTTACGTTATTGTAACTAACGGTATATAACGCCTACACACCATAGGCCAACTTTATACAGACACACCGTTTTATCAGTAACTATTAAATTTACATATACAGCCACATACTATGAAATAGTGACGGATCCAGAGGGAGCTCACAAAGTTATAGACTATCTACATTTCAATTGTCTAGGAGAGCCCTCTCCCCACCACTCTCCCAAGTGAATAACAATACATGTAGGGCCTACTCCTTTTTAAAATTTCATATTCAAATGAGAAAACACCCACAGAAGACGTTTTAGATCATTTATTCCAACCAGGAAAAACAAAGCCCACTTAATTTCATAATCCCCTTTCAACATACTGAAAATATGTCGACACCAAAACCCTTTTTCATTTAATAGGAATGTTGAATTAAAATGATTCTATAACCTTACAAATATTTTATTGAATTCAAAGGACAAAAGACTTGGTTTGGGTTATTCACAAGTTATGGCATTTACATGTATTTACCTCCATTCCCAAAAAGATGCCCTTTACACTTTGATTTTTCACTGAAATACGTCCCAATCCAGAAACCTTGAGTGTGGAAGTTGGAGGTATTGGGCCGCTAGGAACACTAATCACAATACCAAGAATCAATGGCCATTATAACTACATATCTAGACATTGGGGCTCACCCTGTGATGATCAGTGAACTAGAGAGAAAAGTATTGTTCAGTTTCACTGTTGGCCTCCAGTGTAGTCAACAACCGAATGAAAAGAATATCCATTAAATTAAAGTTGCCAATACCCCAAATATTTATAACTTCACTTCATTCGAATTATACTGCCATATCTGGCAACAAGTCCTTTCATCACAACAAATAAAAAAGCAATGTTTTTTGAAAAACGTTTATATCCATGGTGAAAAGAACCGTTACAGTTGCCGGACATATATGTATATTACAAACTGCGGGTAAATACATTTTTCTGGTTCAAGTCATTTTCATAACTTTATAGTTTGCTAAACATGATGTTAGAGTTTAAATATATAGATGAAATAGTTTTTAAAGTTTTCAAAAACATTTTGACAACTTTGAAAAAGATATAGAATCCTAGTACAAAATGACCAAAGACTTGCTTAAAGGTCATAGGCAATAAGCACCATCCATAATATCGATTCGTACCTTAAACTACCATATATGTTGAAAACTGAAAGAAAATTCAACTTTGGTTGTATTAATATTGCCTAAACCTAATGCATATAAAATATTAAATTAACCTAAGTTTTTTTTAGAAATTCCTGATCACAAATCGACTTTGAAGTCTCTATTATAGACATGAATATAATTATGTATGTCATACATTTTTCGCAATGCACATACAAAAATGTTTAAGTATGTAAGTTTTTCAGAAATTCTCAATCACAAATTGACCGTAATGCCTCCATTGTAAATTTGAATTACGTATATCATACATTGTTCTCAATGGCAGGTGTAGACTAATTCTTAGGTCACCATCAAAGCTCCACAGTTCATTTCTCCGCCACAGATCTGATAGAGGCAAAGTCTCCAGATGCTTTCATGCACACATGTTCACTCCACTAGATGCAGATGTTACTTCTACTATGATACATTTAATACATTAATACACACATGCACTTTGACAACAAGTAAGTGCATTGAACTCAAATGTATTTATTGAAACAAGCTCAAGTTGCTCTGTCCTTGAAGGTGTATAATTATATCAGTCCTTGTTCACAAAGGTATTGAGTTTTTTCAGAAATCCCAAGTACTTTTCGTGTTCGTGTGCAGTGCTGAACTCTGTAAGATCGTTGATGAATTCATCATTGATTCCTCTCTCATCTAGAAGGTCCATCAATAGATCATATAAGTTCTGTAATTGAAAAATAGAATAAATAAGCCCACATCTATTTAGGTAGTAAGAGTAAAGACGAAATCCTAGCAAACCTTACCATGTCGTAGATACAAATTCTGTATTTGAAGAACACAATATGTATATACAGTTTTCATGAACTTGCCTACAAATCTTACACAATTTAACTTGTAGAAAAAAAAGAAGTTTCTTTAACAACACCAATGAAACACATTGATTATTAATCACCGGTTATTGGATGTCAAACTCAGTTATATCGGAGGAAACCTGCTGATGCCACATAGGCTACTCAGGCTAACAGCAAAGAGTCTCTTACGAGCACTTTCCAACAGAGAGGATAGCACATACCACGACCTTTGATGGACCAGTCATGGATCACTGGTTGAAATAGAAAATAATCCAATGGTAGGAGGATCAATCTGTCGACACATATCAAACTTTGCACTGAGCTACACACCGTTATTTTATATGCTATTAATATTTTAAATAAATTACCATCGCTTTCTTGAAAAATATGTGTACAATACAATCTTGTTGAAGAGAGCCCTACGACGTCTACACTACTGCTGTTAGTGGTATGTCATGCTTGTGTGTTTAGTTCGAATTTCAATTAAATAACCCATGTCAATAGAAATTCAATGATTTGTCACATTTACAACTAGAGCATTGCCAAACGTGTTCGGGACAATTAACATACATGGTAAGCAGATATATACCCAAGAGTTCAATGTATATAGTTAATAAAAATAAATAGGCAAACAACATTGTGAATGATTTGAACATACCCCATCCATGGTTTCTGCTGACATTGTGTATATAGATTCTTTCCATTCACCTTGGTGCAGGGTAACGTCTTGAATTTCAAACTGATCAACTGAAATAACAACAAGAGTTAATTAATTATTTGATGATTTAATAACATTTGTAAAATAACAAAGAATTAATGTTTTGAATCAGTTTCCTAGGTAGGGAAAACTCCCATCCCCCATTCCAAGTCACTGGAACAGTTTAAAATAAGAATTTTTTTCGTGTTGTTCTCCAAACAACAAAGGTATTAAAGGTATTATGAGGTTGTCTGGAAAGAAATGTTCAAAATTGTGTATCTTTAAAATGAAGGTCTCATATTTTATTGATCTAATTTAATGAAGTGCTACATAATTATGTAACTCGATTATTTTCAATCTTTTGTTTGGCATTTTCCCCCAGACTGTGGTCTCTGTGACACTCATAGCCAGTGTTCTTGCACTGGAACCAAAGTGACTTCAATTGGTGTGTTAATGTATTTCTCTGTGGCAGTGGAACCGTATATGTCAGTTGAGTTATAATCTCAATCACTGTACATATTTGACATTGCAATGATTAATTTTTACATAGTAAAACGATATTGTTCTTTAGGTAGTGCTCAAATAATCACAAAAATAAATCTCTGCATTTTACCTATCGAGTCTTCTGCCTGCTCAGTTGATTCAGCTTCCATATCGTCAACATTTGCGAACATGCACTGGAAAGCAAGCATTTCTCCCGATCCCTTATTGATCTCCACACGGAACGGGGGTTTCGATACCATCTGAAAGATGTATAAAATAATGTAGCAACACAGGGATACCTTACTGATCTCTACACGGAACGGGGGTTTCGATACCATCTGAAAGATGTATAAAAAATGTATCAACACAGGGATACCTTACTGATCTCTACACGGAACGGGGGTTCGATACCATCTGAAAGATTTACAAAATAATGTATCAATACAAGGGTTCCTTAAGTGTTCCGACGTCCGCGCAGACAGCATATAACTTGACAAATTTCTTAAAATCTCTATATAAGGACAAACTGACATACATTGGTTAGTTATTTAACAAGACCATGTGCATCAATAATTAAGTAAGTAGAGTAAAAAAAGACAAAAGAACAGTGGCTTGGATAGGAAAGCATAGAGGAATGTGCATTAGGAAGACCATTTTATCATTTGAACAACGCATGAACATGGACATTGCATTGGAAGACCATTTTCATCATTTGAACAACGCATGAACATGGACATTGCATTGGAAGTCCAGTTTTGTTACATGTGGAGATATGGACTTAAATGTCGGAAGCCACCATAAAAAGGTTTGTTTTGTTACCTGTGGAAATAATGAACGGGGTTGAAACTGGAAAAACCCAATGAATGAATCTATCCAATAGGGATGTAAGAATATGGGTGTAACAATATCGGGAGTCATGATGCGATATGTTATAGATCTCAATATGTGAGTCGGGATACGAACCGTACCGTAATACTTAACTTTTCATAGTAAAATCGTTCCTTCTAATTTAGGAAACTTTATAACCTTTACTAAGTTGGAAAGAGGGTGTAGACAAGGAGACCCAGTATCTCCATATATTTTTATAATTTGTGCAGAAATACTTTCTATATTAGTTAAAAATAACACGCATATCAAAGGCATTACCATTGACAATGAAGAATATTTAATATCACAATATGCTGATGACACTACTTTCATGTTAGATGGATCTCCCGAGTCTCTACACAGCACAATGACATTACTTGATTACTATTCTGATATCTCCGGTCTGAAAATAAACTATACAAAGTCGAAAGCCGTTTGGATAGGAAGTAAAAAATATTCTAAAGATGTCTATCATCATACACGTTGGAAATTAGAATGGGGCGCGAAACAATTTAATCTGCTTGGTATTAACTTTACATTAAATTTAGATCAAATTATAGAATGCAATTTTGAACCTAAAATCATACAAATACAGAACTTGATAAAAATATGGTCACATAGGAAAATAACAAACATAGGAAGAGTTACGGTTCTTAAATCTCTAATAATACCAAAAATTACACATTTACTAATATCACTACCAAATCCTTCGAAAATTATTATACAAAAGTTGAATACAATATTTTTTCAATTTATATGGCAAAAAAAAAATGAAAGAATAAAACGAGAATTACTAACACAAGAATATAAATATGGTGGTATAAAAATGCCAGATATAAAACATATCATAACATCTCTAAAATCCTCTTGGATACGAAGACTTTTTCTAAATAACAAAAAATGGGTTAATTTATTTAAAGCCACCACCGGCTTAACCACTAAAGACCTCGTTATACATGGGGATTACTTCATTATGCTACAAAAAGAAAACATTCAAAACCATTTTTGGAAAGATGTATTATTTAGTTGGGTAATATTACAACAAAATCAAAACTTACAAAGTACAGAAGATATACAAGGGTTGAATATTTGGTACAATAATAAGATAATAAAGGATAAGAAACCGTTTTTGTATATTAATTATATTAAAAAGGGAATCATTTTTATTAACGACTTACTCGATGAAGAAGGTAACATTTTAATATTTGAAACCTTTACAAAGAAATTTGATGTAAAAACAAACTTTTTAAGTTATGCATCATTAGTAAATGCTGTAAAATCCTTTATACACTCATTAGACAATATTAGTAACACAACATTCATTGCTGTACAAACTCCTATCTTGCCTTTTAAAATGAAAATTATATTAAATAAAAATGCAGCAAGCAAAGATATATACGATATATTGAACCAAAAAAATATAATTCCAAAGTCACAAAATAAATATGCTAATAAGGGATTAAATTATGATCGTTATACATGGGAAAAATACTATGCTCTACCTTTCAAATGCGTGAAAGACACGACTTTGATGTGGTTTCAATATAGATTGCTTCATAGAATACTTGCTACTAACACTTTCCTACATATGATACGTTACATAGATTCAAATAAATGTAGTTTTTGTAAT
>JAUTCZ010048691.1:0-11470 GCA_032273805.1 Melanodrymia brightae | reverse complement strand
TTTATAAAGGCTGGACCAATCAGATGCATCTGAACTGTAGTTATTACAATAGAAATTTTATTATAGAATAATAATTTAATTTTTATCCAGTCGACAAATTTTTTATTTACAAATTGGGAATTCCAGAAAACAGTCCCAAATTGTATGATAGATTAAACCACATATGTACATACATGTACACAAAGTAAGTATTTAGTCAGCAAGTTAACAGTTGACTGATGTGACTAAATGGAGGTGGGCACCGCAACAGATTTGACTAGCTGTAAATTTATTACCCTATGATTTGCAATAACATATTTTCATTCTTACAAAATATTTAACCACATGTATGTATTTCAGGTGTGTTATTCGCTTTCCCAGCACAAATATTAAAATTTGTTTCAACTCGCTGGTTGAAGAGGCTGTTCCTGAAGTGCCGCTAACACCCATCGCTAGTCAGTCGCCACCACGCAAAAAACTACTGCCACCGCTGAAAATAAATATTCCTGAAGTTACCCTCATCCAAAAAAGTGTTGCAAATAGTCCGTGTCCATCTCCAACAGGAACTATCAGGTATGTTTTTTAACTTCTGTTTGTTGTACCGCTAATCTTTCCAGATGGTATCGGAAGATAACGGCAGGCTCATTCGCGACAATATGAATAATTATAATGGTCATAGCACGGTTTACTCTGAACAAGATTTTTGTTTTACGCAACATTAAAAAACAATTTTCAGTAAAATCTTTAAATCAAGAGGGGGTTTTTAGCCAATTACCTAATTTTTAATTAGCCATTATTGAACATCGGGTAATTTGTGTTTAGTATGTTAATATTATTGCAAGAAAAAAATTATCCATTAATTACTCACTTTTGTGAAATATCGTGCCATATTTTATTTTTTTGTTTCATTTGCAATGATTGTTGGTGTTAAAGGACGCGAATAAAGCATTGTGATATTTGTCCACCTCACTTGTTATAACGTAAAGTTTATGATTGCATTGCATAACACATTCCAACCATAATAGGGTGAAATTTGTTTTTAAAATTGTGATTAACAGTTTTTCCTACTGGATGGAGAATGGAAAAGCAACTACTGGAATATTATTAGCACTTATATAAAATGAGTAAATGTATTGCATCATGACCGCAAGATTTTGCATCAATTTTTGCGATGCGAACCCGGTCATTTTGCAGCCTGCTTGACTAGGATTACTATTGTAGTAAGTCAGCATTTACATTTACAATCACACTAAAATTGCTTCATAATATGATTGTAAAAATGTTAAGCTCACTGGAATAAAATCGCTAAGTTTGATTGTAGCTAAAACTGCTTTGTAAAATGAGGACCTGGATTAGAACCTACAAACTTTGTCTGGAAATGATTAACTAAGGCGAAAATAAAAATTAAGTTTGTTTGTCCTTACCCGACCGACCCACAAAAATCAGACTGTGTCAAAATCTTTTTTGACCTCTTTTTGAGAAGGTTTTTTTTTCTTCAGTTTATGCCTATTATATTTAGCAAAAATATTTATGGAACAAAAAAAAAAGAATTTCCCTACCTACCTACCTACCTACCTACCCACATTTGAAATTACAGGTCGGAAATGGACAAACAAAAATATTTTTCAGGATTGCCTAATGCCAATTTGAGAGTGTCAAGGGAAGTATTTAAATTTATATTAATTTTACAGCGCGGCCAATTCATGTCCGACAAGTCCTCGAAGTGGCGCCAGTATTGGTTATCGTGGCCTCATGCCGGATCTCAATGCCGTAGTAGCATATGCCGCAGCACACCCACGAGAAGACAAAGATAACCTTCCGATGACGTCTCCGGAAAAAGACGGCCCCCGAGATGAAACCAAACCTCCTTACTCGTACGCTCAGTTGATTGTACAGGCTGTGACTACTGCACAGGACAAGCAGTTGACTCTTAGTGGAATTTACGCTTATATCACCAAAAATTATCCATATTATAGAACAGCTGACAAGGGTTGGCAGGTGAGATTATAGTGTTTTGAGAGTCTCATCAACTGTTATGCTAGTCAAAAGAATTTAGGAAAAACCGTTTGTTTTACATTACAGCATGTCATTGTATAGAATTTGTAATCGAGTTAAATGCTAATAATGAGAAGATAATGAATGTTCTAAATGTTCTAGGCTTTGCTTAAATACCGTAAATATTAAATCTGGAAAAACTTCAAAGCCTTGGAAACGACTTAAATGCATAGTTTTCAACAAATATTTCATATGGGCAGCCTTCCACTGAAAACATGTCATTGTGCAATGTGCATTAAGCAACATGCAAATAAACGATATTGTTATTGGAACTGACAACAAATGGCACAATAAGCATTAACTTGAAAAGACAAACTTGAAAAGCCCAGAAAAAACAAAATAAGCAGGGAAATTATTGTGTATATGTGTATCCTAGTTTCATTTTTTTTTCAGAATTCGATTCGTCATAACTTATCATTGAATCGCTATTTTGTGAAAGTACCACGGTCTCAAGAAGAACCGGGTAAGGGATCATTCTGGCGAATTGATCCCCAGTCTGAACCTAAACTTACAGCACAAGCCTTCAGACGACGTCGACAAAGGGGCGTTCCATGTTTCAGAACGCCATTTGGTGGAATTTCCTAACGGTGAGTCATCCATTGCACTGTTGGTTTGCTATTTCTCTCCCACAATGTTACGCCTCATTACAGGGACTGATGTTTATTTTTCGGCAGCGTTTTAAAGACGCGCTCAACATTTTGGTACGAAAAGCATGATGATGTGACAATAAGATAAAGCAAGTTATACACAACTGAGGTTTATGTCTGCAGAAGAGAAAACAACTGTCCTTGTTTATCCATATAATTGACCACATTTATTATATGATTATAAATGTCAACAGAAATGGCTAACATGGCTCCGGCTTTGCTGTAACGTACAGGTCGGTATTTTACTATTATAATCATTAAACAAAATTTATAGTAGTTATTTGCCAATAATGTTGAAATGGTATTGTTAAACGTGAGTAGAGGTCTAAAAGCCTTGCCTAAGCATTCCTTTAAGATTAATCGTTTGTCTTTAGGTGCAACAGAGTGGAAACTACTGGTGCCAATATCGGTCATTGAGGGTCTTTAAATCATTTGGATGTCCATATTGTGGGCATATTGTTTATTGCTGCAAGATCAATGTAATACAGAGTTTCAGCATTGTGTGTTATTTTTAATATAAATACGATAAGCACGGAGCGGGACGTAGTCCAGAGGTAGAACGATAGATCGATCCTCCACAGGGCAAAACATTTTTATGGGCTATTTTCCGTTCCAGCCAGTGATCCACAACTGGTTTATCAAATTCCGTGGCTAACAATATTTTGTATAAATTAGCCTTTTTTAAACATTTTGCTGAAAAATAAATAACACAATTTTTGGAAAAACTTTATCTGTGACCAAGTATCGATATAATCGTGCATTTGACATCCAATAACCGCTGATTAATAATCAATGTGTTCAAGTGGTGTCATTAACCAACCAAACTTTATCTGTGACCAAGTTTCGATATAATCATGCGTTTGACATCCAATAACTACTGTGTTCCAGTGGTGTCTTTAAACAAACAAACTTTATCTGCAACCAAGTGTTGATATGGTACATTTAACATCCAATAACCGCCGATTAATAATCTGTGACCAAGTATTGACATAATCATGCATTTGACATCCAATAACCGCTGACATTTGTGGTTATTTAATTTCAGACGTTTAGAAAGACTCTGGTTCAGTTGTTTGAGAGTCGAGATCAAGACATCGTCTTCATGGAAACGAGCATGCATCTGAAGAAGTTCCCTCACATGACGGTCGAGTGTGTTCCCATGGAGAAAGAAACCGGTGACCTTGCTCCAATATACTTCAAGGTCAGGATACTGGATTTTGTCTTTCAGCAATAACTTAGTGTGGAATATGTTTGCGTAATTAGTTTTTGAAAGTTTTCTGAGATGTACATACATTGATCTGAAATTCATTTAAACACTCGCTTTTGGTTGTAAGATCTCTAATGGCCACTTACGAAATATTCTGTATGTACAGGGGTCGAAATTAAAATTTTTACAAAGGAATAGTGAATTTCAAAAATCACCATTCCGTCTGAAAATTTACTATCCCTTTAAAAATGTTGTAGTAATTCTTCGGTGCATAAAACAACAGATTTATTAAAGCTGTCGTCTTTGCGTTCGCTGGTTAATTAAAGCTGTTCAGTACGACTACTATAGCTTCTCCCGAATGAAGGAACAAGCATCTATTTAGAAAGAATAACCAGACAGATTTCATGATTCCATGTTTTATTTCCACTTTCATAACGGAATAGTGCAAAATTTAGTTTACTATTCCGTTTTGAAAATAACCATTCTTGGGATAGCGGAATAGTGTATATTTCGACCCCTTGAAGAGGTGTTTACATACTTCTTATATTTTAGAGACATTGCAGATTTGGTTAATTAATATGTATGATCATTTTAGTTTATTCATGTTCAAGTAATAATGTGTTGAAATAACCGTGCATTTGACATCCAATAGCCACTGATTATTAATCAATATGCGCCAGTAGTGTCATTAAACAGTGTTACCTTTTGCTCTGAGAATTCAAAATTTACGATATCTGAACATTTTCGTGTAACCCAGTACATTTTTCCTGATACATTACAAAATATTTTCTATATGGCAATTTATTTGTATTGGCTTGATAAAATTTCCATCATGTTCATAAACAACAATGTAGTAATGGTCAATATTGATTTTGTTAATCATAATGTATCTAAATGGGGCAGATTTACAAAAAGGATTTTAACATGTAACCAAGTAAATATATAAATTGGCTCGTAATCCAGCATAATTGGTACAACAATATTGAATATTGTCCTTTTATTATTGTACTTTAATGTGAGTCAAGGTTTACTTAAACAACATTATTTTACTTAGTACATGTATACACAGGGATCGAATTTAACCACATCATTGGCTGCTGTGGCCCTGTTCAATCACTGTGGTAGTACAGTGGTACCTCCATAAATTGGACCTAAACATCCGTGGCTTCTCACCTTGGCTACAGCCTCGGCATTGGGTGCCGGCCTTTGTTGGCGGACCGTACCCAGAACAGGGGTGTCTAAACCTACAGTGGACAAGGCACCTAAAACTAGTGCGGACGGACATGGCTACCCTTTCCGGTGTGATGTACATAGTTCCTTCCCTTAGGTCTGTACAGCATGTAGAGGTAAACTACTGCCACATTATAGACTACTTTTCCATAAGCAACAAGAGTTGTTTGTATGCACTTTCGCCATTGATAGGAGATAACATACCACAGCCTATGATACCCTGGTATACCAGTCATACATCTAGAACACTGATTTGAACAGAAATAAGAGTTGAATGCATGTAAGTACTGATAATTAAGAGTGATGATCCTGTGACATAACTATTATGAGTCAAGATTACCTTATATGGGCTAACAACTAAATAATCTGTGTGAGATCTGATGGTTTTCAAACATGATCTTGAAAGGTGTTTTATATGAAAGTGAGATTTTGATGATTTTCAAAAATATGATCACGGTATTGTATATGAAAACTGTTAACTGGAAGTTAAAAATGTCCATACACTGTATGTTCTTCAGTCCTCTGAATATTAGGATTAGGTTTAAGGAGCTGTATTGTCGACTGTTAGATTGAGTTTCAACTTTCTGCACATCTATACTATGATGTTCCACTTGGTGGGATCTGACCCAATATACTCCAGCCAGACACCACCACATTGCTGGAATAGAACCAACAATGTCAACTGGCTGTCACACTTGGTTGACTTCCCCCCACTGCTAACACGCTATCTATCTATCAATGAGGCTTTTCCTGTACCTTGGCTTTAGCTGCAACAAGCAGACAGCAAGCACTGAGGACAAGGTCTGATGAGGGTGTGATACTGGAGTGAGTGCTATCTGTGTGCTTTCTAATCCATATTTGTCATGGATGTTTGTCCTTGTGGTCGGACATATGTCTGCTTGGCGGTACAATAGATGCTTTAGTCCTATACAACTGTCCAAGCTGTCGGCAATTCTGTTCTACATGTACAATATAAAACAGGAAGTTGTAAAACTGGATTCAGGTCATGGTCTCTTGCCACCTGATTATCATAATCACTATACATTTGTATTGCATATTTATCTGCTCTCTTAACATTAGCTTTGTAAATGATGCATAATTTGATGATTTTGTAGTAGATATGGAGCATTCATATTATCCTAATGTAGTTTATGGACATTATAAAAATTTTGTCATTCTTCAGATATTTGCTTTGAAGTTTGGTCATGTTTGAAAGGCTTTGTTTTTCTTATTTTCCTTCAACTGATGCTATATTTATAGTAAAAGTTATTTTTAAAACACATCTATTGTGACAAAAACTGCTTGATATTTTTCTATTCAGAAACTAAAGTTAAATGATGAAGCAGATTTATTTTTTACCATCTATTACAAACGACCTAATACTTATACAATCGAAGTATTCACAAACAGTAAACAAATTAGTTCATAAAAATAAGACATTGTTATTACTATTAGAATTAATAGGGTAACATAATTATTGCTAATCATACGTCCTTGATTTACCAAAATAATGTATCCAGCAACATATTTAATGTGTTTAAAACTTATTATTACATAGTATTAAGTATAATCTAAACAAAAGCATTGAGATAGACATAGATAGATCTACCCGGTAAATAGAACTTGACGATTACAATATAAAATATAGTTTATGACAATGTTTTATTAATCCAATGTTTATAATCCAAACTGAAGATCAAATTATATTAAAACTGACACATTATAATAACACAGCTTTCATTTGGTCTTATAACGACAAAATTGGTTCATTTTCTTTAATGTCTTATCGGGTTCCATTTTTAACTGTGCTTTTATTAACGATGCCATTTTTACTGTATACTGTTTTAAGATACTGTATACCATTTTATGCTACTCTATATTGTTTCTAAGTATTGAAGTCATCTTCGGTACGGTAGTTTCAATCATATTACAGTGAAACCCCTCTAAACCGGACCCTCAGTAAACCGGAATTCCCTCTAAACTGAACATTTCACTCTGTCCTACGTGTGTTCGGTTTAGATGGGTTTCACTGTACCTTCAATAAAGAGTGGTAGAGATAGTTGTCTCAAATTTTGCATTAGAAGATTCTTCCCCATGAGCAAAATCAAGGCAAGCTGAAGATCACTCCCAAAATGGTGCCAGACAAACGAATGCTCTCCTCAATACATTTATTACAATTAATATAACCAAAGTGGAATGGTTTTAATTGTAAATCTTTACTATTAAAAAAAACAAATCAATATTTTTATGAATTCCATACTCTTGAAACAGGAGATAATATTTTTTTTTAGAAGAGTGATTTGTTGCTCACCAAGCCCACCTTTCTTGGTGTTCAGACCGCCTTTAATAACTCTTTTTAAGTGAGACTGATGGTGCATCCTAAAACTGATTGACTTCACACAAAAATGTTGCTTAATGCACTATGGGGAAAACATGATTACTTTTTTTTAATGATTTATTTCATTTCCATTCTGTTATTTTGCATTTGTATCTGATTATTTATACACACTGCGTTAAATGTGTCAGTTGACAATAATGATACAATTGTTTTGTATTTTTAGGATGGAGTAAATGAACAACAAACTACAAGCATTCCAAATGAATATGTGATGCCAGCCAAAAAAAGTGATGAAGCAAAAGTCTCTGGTGATGCCCATGAAAATGGTGATTCTCCACTAGATATCACTGATCCCACCAGTGAACATGCTGTGGGAAAACTATGTGAAAATCCAAAACATCCTCAGGGATCACTTTCCCAATCGTGTGCTACTTGTGTGGAAAATCAAGCAGAAAAATTGCTCAACATGGAAGATAAATTAAGCGGGGCAACAGATATTCCTTTAGACAAATGTTCACAATATTCCTATCCCGAACACCAGAGTCATGCATGTGATAACAGTCCAAGTGACCAGACTACATTATTTTCAGATACATTAAGTAACAAAGGTCATGTCACAAACAATAGCAAAGTAAAGAACTCCCTCTGTGATAATTCTGACACTGACTGCCAAGTGTCTAATGAACGTGTTACGCCACTGTTAAATGGTGTTGACGATACGAGCCGTGATTCTCAATGTGGTGATGGCGAATCTTCGGTCAGCACTGTTAAAGATCGTAATTCTGACAGCGACAATGAGTGTTTGGCCAATATTGCAAAGGAAACCGTGAAAATCCCACCACAAAACAGTGTAAAATGCACAACCAAGCCTTTGCAAAAGGCAAGAAAGTCTGCCTTTTCCTCAATAAAAACAATAAATCTAGCACCCATTGCAAATGTGACCGTTCCTCTAGCAGAAGTCGAGCAAGCGTTGAAGTTTGACAAGGCGTTGGACAATGTAAGTATTGGAATGAGTGATGGCCAAGATACGGAAGAGGATCATGATGTAAGCAATGTGGATTCCGGGGCAGAACGGGACACGGCAGCTAAAAAAAGTGTAAAAGTTCTGAAACGGAAGAAAAGAATGGGGACGTACAGTTTTCCGTCGTCAAAAAAGTTGAAAAGGAAAAAGGTAAAAGCTGATAGTGATGCTACGTACAGTGGAACGGAAAGTGTGCCAAGTAACAGTATGGAATATGACTTGAATGACGATAGTGCTGCCAATTCGACGGGTGAGGAACCAGTTGTAATAGTCGACGACAAAACTGATGATGACAGTTATCAGAGCGATATTCCCAGTCCTGTGACCACCGAAGACTTGCCTGTTAATGCCTTGGATGTTCTGTCGAGAAACTCTCACCTGGCATTCAAGCCTAAATCTCGTTCTTCGACTGCCAGAAAGAAGATTAATGACGGGAATCCTTACAAGGGCAAGAGTATCATGCAGCTCCTCAATGAGACGAACGAAAGGAAGAGACGAGAAAAGGAAGCTCAATCTGAAGGACTTTCAGCCCTGTCGGAGACCAATTTACATGTAAGTTTAGTTGTCACAAAAAGTTTGAGATTTATTATGTCATATAGTAGCCAATAGACGCGCACTTCAATACTAAGTGATTAGCCTCAAACGTCACATTTTTTTGTAAGTCTTGCAGGAGCTTGAATTTTAAATTTCCTGCCCGAAATTGTATGGTAGATTAAACCCAGAAGTTTGCATTTTTTCAAAGTCATTTAAACAATATTTTCTGTTTTATTTTCAGATTGCAGCCCAAGAAATTAACGGTATGGTTTTTTTTATATCAAAATATCTTTACTAGTATTATTTTTAACTTGTTTCATTTATTGTTGACTTCAAGAGTTTTTTGTATGTAATATATCCGTTTTTGCAATGTGTTATTTTAAACAGCCATAAATATTATTAACAAGATCTGTTCCAAAACTAGCCTCTGTAGAACAGTGGTTAATAGTGATGTTTTTTTAATGCCACGAAATTAACACGTCAATTTGTTAATCAGAAATATGTTTTGTTTTTATTTTCTCATGTGCAAATTTATCTATTTTAGATGCGGATGGATTTGAAGCAGACTTGGATGAGAGTCATGAAGGGTGTAGGTTTTGTTCTACTTTATTTACTTACTCTGCTAAACATTTCCAAAGGTTTTTCTCTACATATTCGTATGTCTTTTCTTCTTTTCGTTCCTTCTTGTTGAATGTTATACCCATACATGAATGACACTTATTACATCTTTCCTTTTCTGTCTTGTAAGATTTTGATTGTTAATAGTTTTCACATTTTGATATTATTGGAGTCTTTCCATTGATAATACAGGTGTTCTTTCTGTTCCATTTTCTGGTTACTTCCTGCCTGTGGTTTTTATACCCGTACTTCAATGAAATTGTAATGTATAGTATTTGCCTTGTCCGTCCAAATTGTTTCCAAAATATATATCCTACGCTAATTGATATAGGGTCATAAAACTTAGTGAGTGGGTACATGTAGGAAAGGTGGTGTGTCGCACACCAATAACAGGTCATTGCGACCTATAATTTGAACTCTGACCTACTTAGAAGAAATTAAGGTTTCAACAGCATATCGCATACTAATTGTCATAGGAGCATCAAACTTTGTATGAGAGAGGAGGGCGGGCGTATATGCGATAGTTCTTTGAATTACATCTAGTTTATGTGCATGCTGTTTTCTGTTAAGTGGACTGTTTATATCTAGCTTATTGCTATTCCTATCTTGTTTGTTTTTACCCAGGTAACAGTGATGTGAAAAGAAATTGTGTCCAAAAACATCTTCAAAAAAGAAAATCCCCAGGTAGATAAAGTTCTTAATACACAACCGTAACAATATTATTTATGTGCAAAGTTGATCATCTTGGGACCTTAACATATAGTAATAAATATCTGGTTTTGAATCTGATTTTAAAGAGTCTCTGTGATGTAGTGGTTAGACCTCTGTGGCTCAAGACCGGTAGGTATTGGGTTCAAATCCCACTCGAGGCAATCAGATTTTTAGTCGCAATACTAGCTCCAACCTAGTGGGTGCTTAGCAAGTCTAAATGGGTAGGTGTACACCACTTACTCCAGCCAGTGTCCCAGTACTCGTTAACAAAGACGGTAGAATATAATGTTCTGTCTATGGGAGAGCGCATACAATTGGATATAAGCACGTAGCTAAGTTATAGTTAACAAACACTTGTTTATAAAATGTATCATATTACATAGAAATTGAGATTTAAACATGAATGCGATATTTACATTGTCGGAATCACTGGAGAGTGAACATGGTTGACCGTTTAATAGTTACACATCTTGAAACCAAACATCTTGACCGATTACTTACAGGAAAAATGCAATCTTGTGAATAATTATTAGCAATGATATCCATTGAAAATTTAAATTTCCCTTTTGCAATGTGAAAAATACATATCCCCAGCTGATCGTTTTATTCTTTCGAAATCGTTAAGAGTTGCAGTTAACATGTTCAGCGAAGTGTAACATATCAGAAAGTAAAATATGTCAAGTTCTACATTAATGGAGCAAAACATTTTTAATGTCTGCATACATTCTAAATTCACTCAAAACAGCTGTACTTAGTGTTATATAGTTTTTATGTGCCAGTATAATATTGCTATTGTGCAATTCTTCTGTTTTTAAATGTGGATACCAGATTTCAAAGAGGAATACCAGATTTGAAACATTGTAATCCAACAAGGATTAATAAACATAAATTTATTTCTTTTCTAAAGTATGTAGTCAAACCTGCTTGAGCGGCCACCTGTCTTAAAGGGTCATCATAATATTTTACCAATTCATCAATTTTAGTATTTTAAGACCTGTATTAAGCATCCACCTGTCTTAAGAGGCCACTTTTAGTTACTCCCTTAGGTGGCTGCTTAACCTTCTGACTACCGCTGTCGACTTAAGTCGACAACGTCAAACTTTGCTCTGAATACCGATGTCGACTTAAGT
>JAUTCZ010048680.1:0-11473 GCA_032273805.1 Melanodrymia brightae | reverse complement strand
CACATGGAGAATTGGATTCTCGTGGATTCCCGTCATGTACATTTGCGGGAATCCAAATGGATTCTGGTAAAATTTGATGAAAAACGAGCCCTGATTGAGTGTTATAAACTTGTTGAATTAGAATACATGCTATCTGCACTAAAGTTACAAAGTAAATAATCTTTGGACTTTTTATTTTTTCTTTGGTAGGAAACAATTTTTTTTAATTTTTGTTTATAGATTCTTATTTCCTACAAAAGGTGTCAAGCTTCAGCATTAGAATGCCAGAATATGTACAAAAACAACATGTTACCACTTCTTTATGGCATGGTGTAACATAGTAGATGTGGCATGTGTTAACTTGACAGGTTTTGTTCACATGACTTGATTTATGATTATGTTTGTTGTCGATTTCATTTTCAACGACTTTCGTTTTTCAATGGTTTAATCATATTTTCATTACGCTTCAGGCGACTATATTTTTACCACTATAAACAAGTAGCAACATCCAAACCAGTCGACCTGAGACTCATTTTCGGCGTATGGCTTGTTTCACCATAATTAATTTCTTTTTACGTTAAATTAATTGCTTAACTTTTACTATGAATATGAACTTCTAACATTATATTTTCAATCTATTTGCTTAAAATTTAAAGTATAAGAAAGTGTATTTTTGCGACAACGTATAATTCGATTTACAGCAAACAAAATGTCTGATACGACTGAACAAAACTAATGACACTTTAAATAATATCCAGTTGTAAGTAATTAATTTAACAAATGCTATTGTGATTTAGTAAATTGAGAACACATGGTTGAGCCAGTCATTGTGTATGATCACAGGTTATGAACTTCATAATGAAGGTCGTTGTTTCCTAAACACCTGAGTCAGTGAGTGGGCACGTCACAGTGACACTCACTGACAGACTGAGTCTGACTGACTGCTCCACGCAAGATCGTTGGCCTGACATGTATCATTATAGCTTAGGATCTATCCTTCTCAGCGGACTCTTTGGGTTATTTCTCCTGTCGATCAGTAATCCACGATTGCTACATCGAAGGCACCGCGATGTGCGCAGTCTGAAAGTATATAAAACTCTTGTTTTTTATCAGTAAGAGTCAGAGTGCAAGATAACAAGGCTAAAACAGAACCTTGCATTAAAGACCATTGTGCACGACATTTGACGGCAAAAATTTCCGCTCCGCTGCAATATCTAGACACCACGATGACGTGACAAGAGGCATGCAGCTTGGTCTGAGGGGAAATAACACTGGGTTTCGCTTTGCTGCATCTGCAGACCATAGCAGTGTTTCTGTTACAACTATCCAAAAGGCTATTTTTAGCGATCAATGCGTATATTGTAAACAGAGCTATTTTATGTAAAATAATGACATTTCTGTTGTTGTTTGTAGTCCTATAATAAATGTATGCAATTATGTAGATAAACGACAGTGTTTTCACTTGTTTATAATGATTATATGAAAATTAATTGTCTTGTGGCTGGCTCCATTGTTTTTGTCACGGGAAATGGTGAGCGATTGTCTTTAACTAGAATGGCACCATGCAATGATTGGCTAAAATGGGGGAAAGAGATCAGACTCAGAATGGTACCTTTCTATTCTAATGGTGACGGAACCAAACAAATGCAGCAAGCAATATAGGGCCTACTTTATCTACATCTAAAGACAACAATAGGATGCAATCTCATTATAAAACAGATACTGCTTCCTATTTTTATACGAATACAACGCAGGATTACTAAAATAATGTTGATTCTTATAAATTTCATTCGGTACCTCTTGCAGGCCTGCTAAAAAGAGATAATTAAAATAGATCTTGAATTTATTAGTGGGACAGTATTGAAAGGTATATGTTAGCACTGCATCAATTCATGGATATGATGGATGTGTTAGATACAAAAACATTTGTGGGTATTAACTTTTATTTTTGGAGTTGAGGGAATATTTTAATGTGAAGTTCAACTGGATGAGGTGGTGTATCCCCACTCACACCATGCATTCATGTATCTTCTGAATGATAAATGTACTTACTAAAAATGTAAATATTGCTACCCAGTAAGTAAAAACAAAACTCCCTATAACACATATACTTGTCACATTTATGTATATGTTAGGCATTCATTTGGAGCCATACAAGTTCATCTATGTCATCAGGTTATTTCTGGTAGCTGAATTCATTGTTATTTCTATGCCATTATTTCTCTTATTGAAAATTTATTTTCTCATTTCAGGTTATAAATAGCGGAGCAGTCGATGGCGGTGTTTGAAGAATACTTGTATCTGTCTTACATATGCAATGAGACGTTTTGTCTTTGGAGCTATGAATAAACACCTCGAAAACAGTTTGAATTCATTACATCATTATCGAATATTACCTTAGTTAACTTTGAACCAGAAGGCCTTTATCTGATTACTAGTATGCTTAGCAGTGATGAGGAAAATGGAGCACACAGTTTACCTGTTGCTCATATTAAACAAGAGCCTGTTGATCATGTTGACTGGATCATTGAAGAGAATATTCATTCCGATGAGGACAATGATAATTCCAGTGACGTGAACAAACCTGATTTATTCATAAAGAAGGAGTTGGATGAAACAGAAGTAACCAAATCACCAAACAGACATAAACTAAAACTAAAGTGCACATTGAAACAGAAAGAAAAATCATCAAAAGTTTCTTGTTTTAATTCACTTATTGCAAATTTGAAAGAGAAAGCTTTGTTAAAACAATGCAATGAAGCAATTGTGGATTATAGTGGTACCCAAAACAATAACAAAATTGATTCTTTGGAAGACGGTAACAGAATAATTAAAGAAGAACCTAATATTTCTTGCCAAAATAGTCATTATGTTCCGACTGGCCTTTCACCTCAAATCTGCCCCACCTCAAATTCATTGCATTCTGTTGGTGAGAAGGTAGCTTCAAGTTATTTAACAACATCAAAAGATACAGAATCGCCACACAATATTAAGAAGATTTCAGATTTAACATTGAGAAATATGTTGATGCACATGCCAAGCGTGGTGACTAATTCAACAATATTTACATCAAGTTCTGATTCTGTGGGATGTCAAGCTAATGATTCAAAAACACAACCACCATATAGTGATAAGGCATGGTTACCACGGTTGACGGAGTTAATAAAGTCCACAGCAAAGACAACTACATGTAATAATAGTGAAGACATCAAAGTTTGTATACCAGTAACTAGCAATCCAACCTCAGGCATAAGTACAAAATATGATCAGTTGTTGAAAGATCTTGTCTTTGGACCGACTAAACAGATGCCAAAAGACCATGAGAACCAAAAATCTTGTCAGAAAATGCTACCACCAAAAACTTTGTCTTCATTGCTGTCTGGCAAGATGGATGATCCAAAACCATTTAATACTTCCCCGGTGTTTGATGATCGTTATGATTGTCAGGAATGTGACAAGAGTTTTGCAACATTTTCCTCTCTTATTGCTCACAAGAAGTATCACCGACTAAAACAAAAACTAGTTTGTACTATGTGTAAGAAAGAGTTCTCAGTAAAGCGTGACTATGAACGACATTTGAAAGAGCATGATGAACCTGTGGAGTATACATGCACTGTGTGTGACAAGATCTTCAGTGTGATTGGTGCTCTCAAGAGACACATGCTCATACATAGGGAACAGCCAACGAAAGAGGACAAGTTTTTTGCAGATGACTTATATGGAGAAGGCATTGAAGAGTGCCCTGTATGTGGAGACAAATTTTCTAAATATTACATCAAGTATCACATGAAAATTCATTCTTCTGATCGGCCGTACACATGTACAAAATGTGATAAGTCTTTCACACACAAGCAGAGTCTTGTGGCTCATAAGCTTAAACACAAAAGAGAAACGATGGTGTGGAACTGTGACATTTGTGATCGCACATTTGACTATGAGTATCTGTTGAAGCGTCACATGAAAATTCATACCAAGTATAAATGTGATAAGTGTGACAAAACATTGAGAAACAAGGCAAGCTATTTATCACATTGGCGAACACATAACACTTCTTCTTATCTATGTGATGTTTGTCATCGCACATATTCCAGATATAGTGCATATTTTAGTCACTACCAAAGTCATAATAGTGTTGATAATGTGCCATTACCAGAGAATATGGGAGATATGGTTCCTGAATCCTCTGGCCAACCAGATATTGAAAAAGATGACTGTTTGACAAATAATATCAACAAATCTGATCTGTTTGATAATGATGAAGGCTTGTCTACGAAATACAGCGGAGGAAACGATTCTGTGATCAGAGACAATGCAGACAAGTGTGACAATGTTGGTAATAGTCTGCTCAATGTTTACTTCGCAGAGAAAAAATCTGTGGCCTTTCCCACTAGTGACACTGGGGGACATGCACAAACACCTCACTCGTGTCCTGTATGTAAATGGGACGCCACAAATCCATCGGCTCTAAAGAGGCACATGCGTGTTCATGAGCCCAAAGCAATTAAAGGGAAAAAGGCGTTTGTTGACAGCCTCTACAAAGAAGGTGTTGTGGAATGTTCCGTGTGTGGAGAAAAATTTTCAAGATACTACATTAAGTATCACATGAAAATTCATTCCAGTGATCGGCCATATGCTTGTGACAAATGTGACAAATCATTTACCCACAAATCAAGTCTTGCAGCCCATGATCTAATACATCAAAGAAAAAACTGTGTGTGGTATTGCGACTTTTGTAAACGTGCTTTTGAGTATGAATACCTATTCAAGCGTCACATGAAAATTCATCCTTCATATCCCAATATAACTTCTCAAAAAACAACTTTTATTCCAGAACCAAGTATTGAGATTAACAATATCGAAGAGGATGTGACAATAGCTGATAAGGAACCCATTAATAAACTAATTTCTAATATTCTATCTGGACTATCCAAGCAGGGAGGTGATTCTGAGACAAGCACTGATACATGTAGAATGGAAATTGGTGATCAAGTTCTTCCCGGTGATAACAATAGTTACATGTATGTGACAGATGCTGATCAATTTATAATTAAAGGTAGTGACAATGACAACAGTACATGTAGCTCTCAGAACATTGCTGATGCAGATAAAAGTGATGATGAACAGAGGGACTCGGTTACAAATGCTGAGGCCAATGAAACCATTTCAGATCTCATTCAAGATCGAGACGGAGACGAAAATGTGATGGCTAAGTATGATGATAAAGTTCCCACATTTATTCCCGGTGCCTCCGATGACAATAGTTATTCAATACAAAATAACAATGATAGACTTAACTGTGAAGTATTGATAAGTGAAGAGCAAAATAGTGAAAATTCTGATGTTGAATTTGATTCAGATTTACCTGTGCAGTTTGCTACTGACTAAACTGACTGTTTTGATAAAGGCCAATATTGGCAGAAAGAATAACAAAACAAATGAAAGCATTTCACATGACAGCCAGACTTTAATAACATGTTTAAACATTAAACATTTATCATAAAATTATTACATATATTATATCAAAATAAAATATACTAATTAATCCCTTAAATAAAACACGAAAAAACATGTCTCCCCCTCCTTTGGTTGTCACCTGAAATGCTTTCACGAAAACCGACTGCACATGCAGCCACTGCACGTTAACACACTAAAGCCCCACCTACAGTGTATCGGCAAAACCTGGTGATGAGAACAAAGATTTCGTTCTAATTCCTTCATCAAACGAATAAAATCATATTTCTGATAAATTCAAGAGAAAACCATGTTACGTGTATATATTTATATTTTCTTATTGGAATGTTACTGATAATACATATAACTGCATGTATGTTACTTTGTATAATTAATTTAACATGTTTTACACATTTCCCTTTCATGTCTGAAATTTGAAATAGTGTATGGCTTTCAATGTGTTTACTTCACACATATATTTTAGATACCCGGTACCATTTTTGCTATGTATAATTTGAGCGATATCAATGAGTTGACTACAAAGTAGTATTTAAAAAGAAAATATTTAAGTTTTTTAATATATTTATACCAGTTTTACTCTGTTTTGACTCATGCACTGTGGTCTTATTTTCTTTCTGAAAAAGCTAGTCGTATACCTGTTTATAGTACCAGTAGACAAACATTGTGCAATTTTCAGACATTTAGTCTAGAGCAGAATGTAACTAAATGGTTAGAATGTCTGCCCGAGGTCATCCATAGAAGTGTTGCTTTTTCCTATTCCAACCAGTGATCTACAATATACATAAAGGATGTCATAATACAGATCGTATCCAGTTTGTGTAAAAATACATACACTAATACTCCCTTAACGCTGTTAAAAAATCATAATTACATAATACAGCGTGCTCTTTCTGAGACAATGTGACCAAGTCACCTTACAATTGACTGCAATGGCTGATGGCTACCGTAAATCAATGCTCTCCAAAGGTGTCGTGAAATAAACCATTATTTTCAATCCGTTATCTATACACGTACATGTAGATCTTGTGTATATTTTTATGATTACAAATTTGCTTTCTTTTTTGTCATAATTAACAAAACAGTAGATTTGTTTAACTGGATGTTGATTGCATTATCATACTGAATTCAATCATGGTTTCTATAATCAGCATTATTTGGCTATTGTAAAATGAATTCACAATCGCTTTTGTCAAGTCATTTTACTATTTTCATGCATAATGGGATAAAAGATATTCTTATTGTAAAAAATGTGCAACACAATTGTATATCATTTGTAAATTTGTCGAAGTGATATTAAAATATATTTATGGAAACCATTCAGTGTTTTTTTTACTTACAAAATGTTGAAACATGCAAATGAAAGTAGACGTGTTTAATTATATCAAGAATAATACATAAGTGGCCATTAGATATAATTTATCTTGCGACAACCTGGTTCAAAATGTATCCAACTTGTTTTTGCTCGTTTTTAAAACAATAAGTTGCATAATAATTAATATCTAACTGGCTTTCTATTTCTTAATACATAGCAAAAAAATGTTAAAACTACAATTGTATGGCCGAAGTGATCCAATCTTATAAACCTCCGTTGCAGATAACTTGCACACAAAATGCATGACACAATGAATGTTGTGAAGAAAGAACACCCATTTCAATTTACTAAGGAATTTTAATCCACCAAAATTCTCACCAGCATCAAACAAAAAGTCCATTCATATTTATAACAAAGCAGACAAACTTTACTCGATCATATTTAATATTGTAAATTATTTTATTTATATTTAAAATTGCACGATTTCATTTTTCTCTGCCTTCATCCAATTTTCTGAGACGATCCAAAAGGTTTCACTTGTTAAATTGGGATGTCCATGGATAGATTATGACAGAGAATATATTAGTATCATGTATTTCTAATGGAGACAGTTAAATATCGGAGATAAAAACTGTTTGTAATGTGCCATTTCAGACAAATTATTGTATCGTGGAGGTTTTAAATTTACCACACCATGGAGACAACATTAAATTTCAATTTTGTTTGTACATTTCGTCGGTAGTGACTCCAGGTTAACATTTGGCACTAAAATTGCTAATTAAAGTAATTAGGAAGTGTTGGAAGGGAAAATGAGTCCACCTAATATGACATTATATGCTAGTGTTTCAAACTTATTTAACTTGTTTCATCTCAAGAAAACAGTTCATCAAGGCTGCATGAAGGTACTAAACATATTAATATTTTATTACCAGTATGTACAAAATATGAACAATAAACATAACAAATTACACCATGTAACTCACAAATGTTTATTATACATGTACTATACAATATTATATGTTACAAGTGATAATAATATCTAATGTTATGTACACCTTGTACATCTGTACAAAATATGAACAAAATGCACGAAACCACTACAAATGATACTTCATTAAACAACTAACTTGTAATCAATATTCTACCTTATTACAGTAACCTAGTGGGTACCCATAAAATACTGTGTGAACTCTGAAAGGAAAAGGATTTGGTCATAATGTACGAGGGGGCAGGGAGGTTCAATGAATGAAAATGCATGTAAATTCATAAAATAGATCATAATTGAAAAATGTACTAATTATTTATGTTTAATAGTGGCAAGCATAAACAGGGATAGACGCATTAACATTTTCAAGCTTTCTTTGTGTAATGCATTTAATATTGGTCCAAGATATAGAACGTTAGAATTTATTGTCGCACACACCATTTTGACAACTTCTTAGAACAATTTCATATTGTACATGTAGATCTATTTTTAAAATTAGTAGAAATTAAGTTTCTTTAAAAAGCATTTTTTTAATAATGTAAATTCTATTATTGGATGTTTAGATTTCAGGCTGTAAAATTTATATTTAAATTCCAGCTCCGAATTTTATCGAATCTTCTTGTGAGTATGGATGATCGATTTATACATGCACATTCGGGGTGGGTGTGATGAAATGTACAAAAGGCAAACATGGGGAGACTGGGTAAAAAATCCCATACTTTAACATACATACTTTATGGATGTCCCCTAATGAATGACTAACCTCCATTTATCACACTGTATTTTAATTGCTCAGTTAATCCTATGTTTACATTTTACTTCACCTGAAGGATTACTAGTATAATGTACATGTCTAACTTACATTTCAACTACATACATATATAGATATACACATACATATGTACAACAGATCCTCTGAGGATCAATACTTCAACCTCTCGAATCTGACAGACGCTCTTGCACCATACATGTATCTTCAACCTATGAATTGATAACCTGGGTATCGATGTATCATTTTACGAACTACGAACGTAACTACATGTATTACAATATCTGTAAAACTGTTATACAGTTGTGATTACTAGACTTATCTCCCTTGTCACATACAAGCCTGAGCGAGATTATGGCATGACTGACCACAATAACATGACTGACCACAATAACCTCAACGTGTAGTTTAAAAACAAGTTAATTAAACACACAGCCAAATGCTTATAATCTCAAACACAAATTACATCAATCATTTGAAGGTTCCATAACACTTATTTGAATGCATTTTTAAAGTGGGTAACCGAATATATTGTAATTTTCTTCCAAATATGGTCACCTATAATACAGTGTTTTATAATAAATTACAGTAGCCTATATATTATGCATTCTAACGAGCTTTAATGTTCTAGTGAAAATCAATTCTTCATGTTATTAAATGTGTAAATCATAAAAGATATAGATTGGTCATTCCATGGTCCCATTGATTATGAAAACTACAAAACAACCCTAATCTGATTATGGTCGATTTAAATTAAAAGGCTAGATCTATATGTTTCCTTGTCCTCTTTTCTCTAGCTGTGATTAATGCAATGGGTTACATTCCTCAATTATCTGCCCTTAGCAAAAAGCAAATAGGTGGCGCTTATGATGAAGGTCGTCTGTCCCGTCGTCCCATTTTTCGCCCAGGTAGACTGGCACCTCTATTTTTCAACTCTGCCTTCAGCTCACTTAACTTCCAACTCCCATAATTCATAGTTAATCCGTCTTTAAATCGCCTTCCACTCCCCGATACTGTAATTCACTATAAAAATCCCCTACCTGACCTACAACGCCTTGTAGCCCTCTATCGGTCCTAAGGGGGAGGGCACTCTATAACTATTACTGGGAAGACGGGAATATCTCCCATTGGCCTGAGGCACCTTAGCTGAAACCCAATACTCCATGAAAGAATGTTTGAAATAGAGTCCTGTAAATATAACAAATAACTCACACAAGGAGGAAATAAAACCATTTGTACAAAGATAAAGTTTGTTTAATGACACAACTGGAACATACTGATTATTAATCAGCAGTTATTGGATGTCAAACATATGGAAAATATCGACACTTGGTCACAGAGGAAACCTGCTGCCATCACATAGGCTACCCTTACCAAATGACATCAATGGATCTTTTATGTGCACCCTCCCAGATAGGATAGCACACACCACAGCCTTTGATAGTTGCACCATTCCTCCAAACAATTTGTAGTGCGTTATTTATTATATATCACAATAGCACAGGGTTCATAGCTTTAAAGACAAAACAAATTCAAAGATTTTTACCTACCATTTTTAAAGACTTGTGCAAAGATCAAAGACAACAGAAGGTGATAAAAATACTGGTGTAGTTCGACCGAACTTGATTTAAAAGCTTGGCATGCACATACATCATAACTTGTAATATAAATAAAAGTATGGTGTTGTAGTGT
Organism: Melanodrymia brightae; assembly: GCA_032273805.1. NCBI lineage: Eukaryota > Metazoa > Mollusca > Gastropoda > Neomphalida > Peltospiridae > Melanodrymia > Melanodrymia brightae. The sequence goes on along the minus strand of JAUTCZ010048680.1, from coordinate 1,264 downwards.
AGCTACACCAGCAGAAGGAAGGTCAGAAATTTTACGTTGATTGAAGAAATATGAACAATAAAATAAAAGAATGAACATAATACAAGAATTTAAATATTGTTTTAAAATTCAAAGATTTTCAAGGAGTTTAAAGACCGCTACGAACCCTGATAGCATGATCTTGAAATGTGAATATAACAAAATACTGCATCCCCGTCTTCTCCAGCCAGAGGTGGAACAACATTTGGGGCAGAAATAAACACTGAAATTAAAAATTACTGTATTGTACATTTTCATGTATTCTATTAAATGTACATTTTCCAAATTAATTGATGATTTGTAAAATTGTTAAAAATGAAATGAATGTTGTACTCATATTGGATCCTGACCTCAGTAAATTGTAAACCATTGACACAAAATTATATTAATTAAATCAGTGGGACATAGGTAAGCATAGAACCATTTACGTAGGAGCGTGAAATCAAAGGAACATCCTCAGTGGACCCATTGTGTTATTTCCCACCAGTTTTGTGATCATTGATGATCTAATATCTTACCCAGTTCTGCATCTTTCTTTATGATTTTCCTAAAGGCTGTAGTTCTCTCTAAATGTTTGTCCATTTCTGAAATTAGTTATAAATAAAATAATGTTTAGATTATGCAAATTTTAACGTGTAAGTAAAAAATTTATTAAAAAATAACATTCCCTGGACAGACTTAAATATGTTAGTACGAGAGAGGAAACCATTATGTGGCAACACATATTTAATAAGCACCAAGGGATCTTTTATATGCATTTTCCTATAGACAGGATAGTACAAAGCTCAGCCTTTGTTATACCAGTTGTGGTTTGTTTAAATGGTTGTACACCTCCACATTGAGCCTTGGGAGCACTGACTAGGATTTTAAAAAATCATTCCTTGCTTGGGATTTGAACCCATTACCTCAGTAAAACAACCTTAAACCTGCTGGCTGAACTAAACCATTGAGGCCAGTAATCCCATCTTAGGCATCCTTGGAACAATAATAATTTATGGTGGTCATCTTGGATTTAGCTACTTTTGACTTTTCTTTGTTAATATTATGATCATTATTAGGCCAAGCCATAAAAATAGGTTAATTTATGTTTGATTTTTAAAATTTTATTTATTTAACGACGCCACTAGAAACACATCGATTATAAATCAGCGGTTATTGGACGTCAGACGCATGGTTACAGAGGAAACCCGCTGTCGCCGCTTCATGGGCTACTCTTACCGAAAAACAGCAAGGGGTCTTTTATGTG
>JAUTCZ010048669.1:0-11473 GCA_032273805.1 Melanodrymia brightae | reverse complement strand
CCATACAGGTGTCACAATATTTATTCTTTCAACTCATTTCTGAATGTTGTATTTGTTCGTTTCTCTCATTTTATTCTCTAATTAAATCATGGCACCGTTCGCGTCATTAGAGATCGAGGTAACCTCCAGACAACCTGAACGACCGTTCGCCTCCTATTATCAGGCCTGATGTAACAAGCTTAGGACACCAAGTGAAAACAAATATTTTGCATATTAGGTAAACTTTTAAGATAGTTATAGACAAACAGTCGTTTCATAAACTGGCAAATATATGTTATATTAGTTTAACAAGTATAAAGATGACCAGATATATATAATACTGATATATATATACACATACATATACATATATAATATTGGTGCTGTATTACATACTACATGTATATAGACTAAAGAATATATATAAAGATGGTAGGTTATAGAGGTTGGGTTTTGGTGCATGGTTTAAAATTACAATAAAATCACAATAAAATTCCTCAAAACAATAGTACACATGTATGTGGCCAATAAAAATAGTGAGCTTTTTTTGAGGAATTCTATTGTAACAAATATAGAGGTGTATATACAGTGATTACAGCTGTGGCAAATAAAGGAATTTGATTGTAACGAATGTACAGGTATATATTACATGTACAGTGTGTATATACAGTGTATTAACGAGTCCTATACAAGTAAATCAGGGTGTGCACTTTACGGTTGCCTGGTCGCCCATGACTACTCAAAATAGCTTCGGGCAAGTCTAAATCGTATCACGTGTCGCCCGTGTGGCGACCGAAAATTTTAAGTGCAATTTAAGTAAGGTTTCTTTTTAAACAAAATTCAGTTGCGGGCCATTCAAAAGTTGTACGAGCGAGTCAAAGTGTTGCTGTGAGTGGCCCGATTGGCCAGTCAAAAAATATCCCAAGTGCATACCCTGTATAACCATGCACCTGACATACAATAAACGCTGATTTATTATTGATGTGTTCCAGTGGCGTCGTTAAACAAACTTTAAATATCTTTTAGGCACCACCAAGCCACGAAGAACAGCTGAATATGCTGGCAGCTACGGAAGTTGAGAAGGAATTAGGTTAGTGTTTTAAGAATTGCAGCAATTAAATTACTTTTTGACAATTTTTATTTCTTTTTCTAAATAAATCTTCTATGAATTTAAAGTATGTAAGATCCCACTTAATTGATGATTAAATATACCTTACATGTGCCCCAAATTATGATAGTTTTATACATGTACAAGTCACATTTATTTTGTATGTTTTTGGTGCAGCCTCACAGAAGTTCCAAGGAGCTACAATAGTGAAGAAATATTTCTACAATATTCAGAATGTTCGTATAGCGCAGTTTGGGGACAGCAACGTCGTACTTGATGGAGCAAGCAATTTTCTTCCCAATTCACCAGGTACAAGTTAATGATGCTGTAATAATAGTACTTTAAAGGGGGATGGGGAAAAGTCAAATTGACAACCGGACATTCTTATTATATTACCGGTACGTCATGGGTTAATTCCCTTTTTAAATAAATCAATTATTTTTTTACAGTTTATTAAGCTTTGTATGTTTTTTTTATACCATATATTGCATTCTGAACGTTAACAAAACGTTTAATGATTGTTCGTATAGCATTACATATACATTAGTGTTCTTGTTGAAGTGTCCGTACAGTCTGACAGGTCACGGTGACCCATGTCATCAGTCCCCACGAGGCAGTAACCGCATCATGCAATCTGAATGTTGTACTAATCGACAGTACATGTAATACAGAGCGTTATATCTTTACTAAGATAAAGACATGCACTCATAAACACAATACCTATTTCCGGTACCCACAGTGAAGAAATGGTGTTACGTTAGGCCTATATTTTGTAGACTTGATGTGACAAGTTTCATTTTCCGACCTTGAACTTCCTAGAAAACTTTCCATATAAAGTTGTTTCTGATTGGTTGATCACAAAGGTCTTTACAAAACGGTGTAAACCAGTTATGTTTTCCATGTCAATTATGTTATTTAAGCCGATAACATTTAAAACATAATTTTGTTTATTGTTTTATATAGTTAACAAAAAAAATTAATTTAACTAAACATTATGCTAATACTGTGACCGGCACACACCCGTTTTTTGTGGTACTAACGGACATTATTTTATTGTATTATATTATTATATTATCATTACTTTACAGTTCAGATTCGGAACCAAAATCGCCTATTATTCACTCGTCTTTCATAGGTTGTAAATTTTCGGTGAAAAAAAACTTGAAATAGACTTATATTTATCTGCAAAATCAGCATCAGAAGTTCAATTTTGGCAGTGGTCATATACAAAAACTGGACGTGGTCTACAGTTATGGACGGTTCTTTGTTTAAACACGTGGTATTCCAATGTCAATATTTATCGACACTCACCACATGAAATCTTTTGTCTTTTACTATTATCGACTTTCACCACAAAAGATTTATGCCAATTTAACCTTCAGACTACAGCAAACAACAAAAGTTGACATCACACACATGCTTCCTGGACACTAGGTGGATGACTTAACCTATTAACAATAGTGGATAGTAAGTTAAGAACTTTGTAGTATGTCAAATATGTCTTGTTGGTATGTAAAATTGTGAATAATGGGTAAAAAGACAATTTTCAAACCCATTTCAGTGATCTTGATATTAGGTAGAAAGATTAAATACAAAGTTTGTTTACCCAACAATGTGATTCACAAAACAATCAACATGTGCTCTGTGAACGCTACTCGTGTCATGAGGTTCCAAGCATCAAAGGCTGGATTTCAAATAGATATCAATTTGGTATTTGAGATACACCAAGGTGCACTTGATACGCCCAAAAAATGCTGCTAGCCTGGGGAATTAGCTTTGGTAATCTGGTAGCCCTAGCCAGTTTTCGGTAGCGAAAATGCCATGTGCTACTGCTAATGTCGAGCAATGGTATAGAACTGATGCAACAACATCTCAGTCAGGATACTGTATTGCTTAAAATTAGCATGTAATAAAATGGTGGCAAATTTAGATAAAAATTATTTTTTACAAGTACGAGGGATAATGTTTTTATGTTCTGCCAGCAACAATATTACTTTTCTTTTTCAGGAGGTAACCAAGACTACTCTAAGAATGACATGTATATTGCCCTAGTCACCAGTACTCTGAATCCAACAAACTCTTCAAAGGCAAAAGAAATGAAGATGTGTGTACTAGAACAGAAATTGGAAGATCTGTTTACAGATATGTACATGACAAAAACAACATTCAGAGACGTTTACAGTAAATCACTACAACTGTTTATTGAACGAAACTGTGACAAATTTGACTTAATAAACAAGAAAGGTGATCGTGTTGTTAAATTAAAGATATCCAAAGTGATAAAATCTACAAGGAAATCTAAAACATTGACAGTTGATAAAGTGAATGCACTTCGAACAGATAGCCAAAGTTCCCAGACAGAGAAACCTGGTGGAGATTCATTACAATTGGCAGCAATAGCATCCCACAAAGATCGAAGCAATCTTTCTGTATATAATGTTGATGATGGAGACAATGAATGGAGAAAGGTGACCAAAAAAAGAAAGAAAAATATGAATGCCAGCCAAGAAATGAATGAGTCTACATTAGACTGTTATACTAGTTATGGTTTACAAAAACCTGACATGCAATCATCTATAGATGAAACAGTTGTAGAAGATCTCTTAAAGAAAGAACGTGGTAATCATTTTATACTTTATCCAGATGATAATATATACAAACGTACACCTTGCAAATTTGTCCAAGATGTTGTTAGCCTATGGAATACTCCTTCAACAAATAAAAGTTTTATTGTTCTCGGGGTGAAATCTAAAAACTGTTTACCTCACAAGGTGATAGGTCTTCAAGTTTCAAACGACAATGATTTTTACCAGTCTCTGTTTCTGTCTGAATGTTTCACTATGAGACCTCAGTACCAATACACCGAGCATGCGTATAATGAGAAGCTTGTTGGCATTATCACTGTAGGTAGTAGCCTTGGCACTGGATCTCCATCTGTGGTTAAAAACGATCAGTGTGAACCTGATTTCATTAAAGGACAATTGTGGGCTCGTTGTAACAAACAAAATAAAGTAATACCTCCGGAAGATCTTTTCACAGGACAAATATACCACTGGTTCATCTCAACAGTTAAATCTACTTCAGATGTTAAGCCCAGTGCAGTACATGTAACATTGTCAGAAGAATTAGACATGTCTCAGACTGCTGTTAAAACCACTCAAACAACAACATCAATGCAGATCCCACAAACCTCTGAACCCAGAAGTGAAAACATAATAGAGTTGGCATCTGCTGTAGACCATTTCAAGAAAGGTAATTTTGTGCTGGTCTCTGGTGAATCTCCGAAAGTGTCAAAGCATGTAGAAAAGCTTGCTCTTGTTCCTTGGATATGTGTATATGACTTTGACAAGTACAGTAGAGATAACGGTTTGCTGTCTTGTCTTGAGGATGTTATAAACAAGAAGCGTTATTTACATGTTAGCACGTGGAATTCTCCAACATCCAATCTGACAGAGAGTGGAACACAGTGGTGCTGCTTGAGGGGATTAAGAGGCATTCCAGATAGCTTTACCCCAGATAATCCTGTACAGTGGCTTAAGAAAACAAAAACAGGCCTGGACTCAATTTGCATCAGTTTGGCCAATTTTGCTGAGGACTATACAGTTCTCAAAGTGATAATATTTTGGCCAGATGATGAAGTAAGTGCACAGTGTGTGTACAAGTTCTTGTGTCGTCTTGATGAATATTTGATGATATCAAAGCTAGTTATTGTCTGTTTCGAAGAGCCCACAACAAAGGCTTCCAAGGCAACATTAGAACTTCTGATCAGTGAACACGAGGATGATGTACAACCTGTAGTTAAAATTGTATTACACCAGGATGAGTTGTGCTGTGAGGTTGAGAAAATGTTGGAAAGCAGCCATGTTGAAATGCAAATTAAATACACTTTGCCAAAAGAGGAGGGACTTGCCAATTCCTATATTGGTGACCAAGATGCTGCTTGGTTGCGTGAGGACTTGGATGTTCTCTATGAATTAAATCCATATACCACATTCTCATCTGATATTGAGGTTCTAGATAAGGAGGCAGACAGTTTTTTTCATGGTGGCACAATTCACTGGTTTGCATGGTATGCGTTTGGTTCTGGGCATTTGGAGGTTGAAAGAGATATGATGAACAGTATTTTGGATCACATCAACCAAAAATGTAAGAAAGAGTACAGAAGCTTCCTCATTACACTCTTTCATGCACCTGGTGGCGGCGGAACGACATTGGCTCAGCGTATTTTGTGGGAGCTTCATCGTAGCTATCCTTGTGCAGAAGTGAAAAAAAGAGCAACTATTGAAGACTTAACAGAGAAAATAACTTTCCTTCATGAAAAAACACACCTACCAGTGCTTTTGCTCCTTGATGGTGATGATGAATCAAAGGTTAGACAGCTAGTAACAAGTTTGAAATCTTTCTGTGCCATATTCCTGTATGTTAAAAGATATCCCTATCAAATCCCAGATACAGCATGTAGGCCAAGGGACAGTACATTTTGGTTGAGTGGAAAAGTTTCTGGTACGGAAGCCAACAAACTGGCACAAAAGTTTGGAGATCGATGTCAAGAAGATACCAAGAAACAGAAGCTTCGCAATATGAGCAGAGCAGTGTATGATAAAGGAAAGTCGCATTATGTTTTTGAATTTGGAATGGCTGTGTATCACGCAGAATTCAAAGGTGTTGCTTCATATGTCAGAGGTTACTTGGATTTAGAAAAAAATCCAACATCAAAGCTTTTGCCTTGGCAAACAGTACTTGCATATTTGTCTCTGGTATACTACTATGGTCAGTCGTCTATGCCTTGTCAATTTTTTGCAACTTTGTTAAGCCTACAATCAAACTTTGATGTTGATATCAATCAATTTCAATATCCTGTTAGTGCATTTGTTGTGGAAGGTTCAAGTAATGGTAGAAGCAAAGATATTCGGATCTGTCATTATTTAGTTGCAAAGGAAATCCTTGAACACATACTTAATCGGTCCAACATACACCATGAAGCAGAAAGACTCAGCCGAGCAGCTAGGAAAGGCTTAAAAGACTTGTGTCTTGAGTTTATTGCCTACGCTAGCCACAAGAAACTAAAGTCATCACTAACAGCTACGACCATCATTCGTATTCTGACTCAAACATTTATCTTCAGAGATAACAAAGATGTGGGAGAGAATGAAACACAAATCAAGAAGCCAACATTTTCACTCATCATGACTAGCATTGACTCTGATGCACCGTATACTGGTAGGCTTGAGGTTTTGGAAAAACTAACATGTTCTTTTCCTGAAGACCCAAACTTTCAGGCACATCTAGGGCGCTTTTATGCTCACTGTAGGCCAGATGATGATATGGCTGAAACATGTTTCAGACGCGCTTTGAAACTGTGTGAGAAACAAAGTCCTAAAGGAGTTAAAGAGATAGATGGCAGGAAATCTACCCTGATGCATATTTACCATATGTATGGTACAATATATAAAAGAAAGGTATCGAAGTATACTGGGCGAAGTCCAGATGATAAACCAGAAATATGGACAAGTGCAGAGCAATTCATGAAGATAGCTGAAAATATCACATCTGATGCTGAAACAGCTTGTATTTACTTTAGACTCAGTGGCAAAAATAAGCCAGAAGGACACGACGAAATATACAATTATGCATTTCCCAGTGAAATCATGGTTCGTCTCAATGTCTGTGACTTTGTGGAAAGAAACTACAAAGAAGGTGGAATTACAAAGTTCCTATTGAATGAAGCCAACCATGTTGCTGCCAAATTCATTTGTGAGACAGTTCGTGCTGTTGAAGATTTAATGGTAGAATGCTATAGTGTTGTGGACCCTGAAAACATTGGTAAAGAATTTGCCCAGGCTCTCTTCTGGTACCATACTCTTTTCAAAAACCATTCGGCAAGTCTGGAAGAAATGTTCCTTGATGATGATGTTCCTTCTCGGAGACTGAAAATTGCAGCTGTGAAACTTAAATATTTGACAAATGCTAAAGGCACCAGTAGTGTGTTTGAGGGAAACAGTATGTCATCTGATGACCTGAAGAAACTGGTTGACTTGTATGAATTAAACTTCAAAGATGCACTAACATTTGGTGAACCCAACCTAAGACAGCTTGAAGGGGATTACAAGGAGTGGTTGTTTGCAATTCGAAACCCAGAGTTTAGCAGGTGCTATTCTGTTGAGACGGTGTTACTCCATGTGCGTAACTGGCATGACACAGTGCAAAGCCCCACCTCCATGTTTTACCTATTTATTTGCACAAGTCTTATCGGCTTTGGAACACAATCTCAACCAGGCATCAGTGAAACATTGGTGGAAGCTCAGATTCTGAAAGAAGTACTCCAGAAGAGAAGTAAATCAGTATTGAGACCCAGATATCCCCGTGAGTGGCTTGGAAAAGATGACACAGGCATAAAATGTCTCATTTCCTGTACCAAAATTGTTGGTCACATTGAAGGTCGCCATATTAAAGGCCCTTCATCATTACTGCTGGCAGTGTGCAAGGGTACGATATGCCCCCCAAACAAGAAAAAACTTGCTGGGTACATTGATCGGGATCTTGGAGACAACTCTGTGCCTGTTAAGATGTTTTTCATTCCCCTTTTAGCAGAGCTCGAGGGTGTCAGAAATGCTGGTCAAAGGGTACAGTTCCATTTAGCATTTTCTCTTGATAAGGGGTATGAAGCTTTTGAGGTATCACTTCTGAAAAAATATCAATGTTTACGCTGTGAACAAAAGACAGAGATACTAATGGATGAAGACAATGTCTTGTGCATATGTGGACATTTTGTTGAGCGAGATGAATCTACAGATGATGAAGACGTGACTAAGAATCAAGCTTCTGGATGTGCAGTATTGGAAGAAACTGAAGACATGTAAAAAAGAACCATTTCCTCGTCCCCACTGCAGGGTGCAATTTGTTTTTAAAATTGTGATTAACAGTTTTTTTACTGGATGGAGAATGGAAAAGCAACTACTGGAATTTGATTAGCACTTTTATAAAATGCGTAAAAATATTGCATTGCAATCGCTGGATTTTGCGATTCGAACCCGGTCGTTTTGCAGCCTGCACTGTTACGTTTGATTATAATTCAGTAATGCTTGAGCCCATCATTGTTCTTTCAAAGGCAGGACCACACTTTCCACAGGCGACACCCGTTGCAAGCATAGCCACATTACATGTCCACTGTCCCGATAGAAATGATAAAAAAACGTTTTAAAAACTTGGAGACTTGTAAAAATGATTATGTATTATTGTTTAGAGAATTGCATAAAACCTATCGAAGTTCATAACTACTGCAGATGGCATAAAACATAAAATCATGTTATAATTTATTATAACTTCATTGAAATCTTGTTGACTGGGGAAAAGGCCTGGTTTGAAAAAGATTAATTCTTCAAATATGAAAAAAAAAGCTATTAGACCAATGATTATAATAAACTCGATAATTAGAAAATTAAATTATTACTATTCCTCGTCAATGATAATTACATTTTAACATGTAAAATATGTGTGTAAATGTGAATATATGTTATGGTAATCATATGAGGAAAGCAATTATTCTCATAGTTTTGTTTATGAGAGCTATTTACATGCCCCGGAGATTTTGCAAATGGAAGTCTGCAAATTTAATTCCAATCAATCATTTAATTTTCAAGATATTATTTATATGCAATAAATCTACATTTTATCTTAGCCATTGTATTTTGTATATTTTCCTTTACCAAAGATTGCAAATGTTTGCAGCTAAGTATTAATTGTATTTACCGGGGGTAAAAGCTGTATGTTTTGTGTTGTCTTATTTCATGAATGTCTGTTTCATGGGTTGAAATGTCATTGTTGATGGTGAGTCGTCGATGTCATCTATGGTTAAAATCAGCTTTATGTAGACTTGTTATTACTGTCTGATCTGTTGTCGCTGTGAGCCCGGTTCGTTCATTATTTTACTTTAAAAGATTAACCTAGACCTACAACTATAAAGTTTAAAACAATCTTTATAGAACATTCATTTTATCAGTGTGTTCATAGTTGCCCTAAAATGAAATCATAAAACTTGCAGTACATTTAATACTATTATTTTCTGAAGTTTTCCAATTCATTGAAGAAATGTAACTGGATGAACTCTGTCCAGTCCGGTCCTCTGTACACAGGACTATTTCGACGGTACAAAGCAAGTCCGGTTTAGACAGTCTGGACACTATGTATTGTATTATCTATAATGCTGTATTAGATATTTTATAATCTTTAATGTTTTTTATGCATGCGTGTTAAACTATTGTTCAGATGTATGTATGTACATGTGTATAACAATACAATTATTACACTATAATTATGTATAATTTTGTAGATGATGTAAAACTAACTTAACAATTCACTTTTTTTTATGTGTTGAAATTACATGTTATTTATACTTTAGTTTCTAATTTTATTATAATATTTTTAATACTTTTATATAATAATGCTGTTTTGGCATGTATAAAGTCATTTTTTTTAAGAAGATTTCTATTATTAAATATTTATTTTTCCACTGCTGAAGTAGTTACCCCGGTATTTGTATTAGATGTGAAATTTGTCAAATTTTCTAGCTTTGATTTTTGAATATTCTGAAGAGGATCAAATGTTAAACAGCACAAATGTCACAATAATTATTGTTAAAAGATTGTGCATAAATTTCAGTGTGTTTCACAATCCGATCTATGTTCAGAAGTGGAGTGGGTAAAAGCCAAGTTCTGATTACTTTTAATGCAAAAACATCAATCCACAGTTGATCAATATTTTATGTTAGTATTAGTGGAGGGATGGGGTCAAACGCAATCCTAACGTTGTTCGGATTGTGGGACACTTGACGTTGATGCACAGTCCCTAAGGAACTATGCATAAATGTTAATATTTCACAATCCACACAATGTTCAGAAGGGTTGAGGGAGGAGGCAGGGTTTAAAGGCAAGTTCAGATTGAATTTCATGTAGAAAAAAAATTGGTCCACAGTTGATCAATGTCTTACGTTAGGGTTAGAAGGGGAGGGATGAGGTCAAACACAATTCCAATTTTATGCGGGTTGTGAAACATAATCATTGACATTTTGTGCATGATCTCCAAGTTGCTCATCTTTTTATCTTGCTTAGTTACATGTATGTGAGATCAGTAAGATCTGGAAAAACTCATATTTGCACCTCCACAACTATTACATCAAATGGTGTTCCTTCCCGAAGCAATTTTAAAACTATACTTCCTGTCACAACATTTGTAATATGTTTTTCGTAGATAACTTTAGTTTCGTTTAATGTAGAAAAAAAAGGTAAACATTTTTGAAAATAAAAAAAGTCCTATTTTCGTGTGCAAATTATATAACGTTAGGTCAACAAATAAAACTATTTGTAATGCAAATACACTGTACATATAAAAAATCTTCAGAAAAATCCATCGACTGCAAAGAAAATGGCAGATTTTTCTGAAGATTTTTTGCATTACAAATATTTTTATTTGTTACCCTAAAGTTATATAATTTGCACACAAAAATAGGACTTTTTTTATTTTCAAAAATGTTTACCTTTTTCCTCTACGTTATCGTGATTACATTCATATTTATACTGATGTGTCACGAGATGGGACGGCTGTAGCCTCTGCTACAGTCTTCCCATCAGATACTATTGCCATGAGATTGCCCGATTCGGCATCCATATTTACTGCCGAAACCCAGGCAATCATCAATGCCCTGGATAAAATTAAACATTTTAATGAATCTAAATTTATTATTTTTACTGACTCACTTTCGTGACTCCAGGCTTTATATACAGTCAAACCTGTCATAAGCAGCCACCTAAGGGAGTAGCAAAAAGTGGCCTTCTATGACAGGTGGTTGCTTAATACAGGTCATAATGCACTAAAATTGATGATTTGGGAGAATATTATAGTGACCCTTTAAGTCAGGTGGCTGCTTAATACAGGTGGCCGCTCAAGCAGCTTTGACTGTAATATGAAACTAGAGCATCCCTTAATTGGGATGGTGATACGAAAGTGTGTATTTTTTTATCTTTTTCTAAAAAATCTGTTGGGTACCCAGTAACGTTGGCATTGCGGGCAATGAAAAGGCAGATTTAGCTGCCAAGTCTACCTTAAATTTGCCTCGTGTCAATATGGGTATCCCATACACAGATTTAAAACATAATATTACCAAATATGTTTTGTCTAACTGGCAAAGTGTTTGGGACAATGCGGGAGCGAACAAGCTTCATCCTGTCAAGCCCGTCTTGGGAGAGTGGCAGTCCTCCTATAGACGGAGCAGGAAGGATGAAGTTGTCTTATGTCGTTCTCGTATTGGCCACACTTATGTAACTCATGTTTTTATTTTGAAGAAAGACCCTCCACCTCAGTGTGAGCACTGTCAGTGTACATTGACAGTGC